>CAIGQW010054150.1:955352-967286 GCA_903798125.1 Danio choprae | reverse complement strand
GGTTTCAACAACCTGATGCATTTAGACCTTTCAAATTTTGTCTGTAGTACGTCCCAGACCACCTCCTGAAGTGGTTTGAGTGGATTTATATCAATCTCTAATGCTTTTCAAAGGGCATTTACACCTGTCTTTTTGAGAAGGGTATAAACTGAGGTTGAAGCCAGCTCCAAATGGGTGGGACTTGAGCTCCAAGTGGACTGTACACCCCTCCTGGAGTTTACATTTATTTAACTACACCTACCCCAACCCTAAATCCAACCTCACAGTAACCTGTTGTGCTTTATTAATGTCTACTTCACCTACACTAACCCTAAACCCAGCCTACTTGCAGAGTAAGTCCCTCCCACTTGGAGGTCATTCATCCATATTGTCTTTCTACCTCCATATAAGGCCAGCAGAGGCAAAAATGTCCCCACAAGGATAGTAATTTTTATTAGTGCATTGGTTAGGGCCAGGGCAAACCAAGCCAATGCCAAACAACAAGCACTGATGAAAACCAACTGTGTTGATGGCTCGCGTCTGGTCTTGTTCTTTGTGTTCCTCCTTTACTTGTATTTGAATTTACTTGGTTACATCAATTCAGTTTTTGTTCTCTTTTTGTACTCTAATTAATTGCTGAATAACCAATCGGAACAGGCCAACTTGATCCGATGATATCCCAATGCACCAAACCAACTAGCCGGACCAATACTGGCCAATGAACCAACGAAGCCCAATGGCCAACCGTTGGCTTGGTGCGTCCCGGCCATCAAGGATGTGGAATGGTTACTATGCTGGTTCAAAAGTATAAAGACACCACCACCGCGCCAAAAAACTGCAAACCTTTCAAAGGCACTTTGTCACCTCCTCTGACACCAGTTGTGTTGAAGAAGTGATAAACCCGTAGGGAGCTACGCTGTTCGGAGTGAAATGCGAGTGGACATGATGGCTGATTTACTGTCTGTATGCAGCTCATGAATATTTAGCGAAGGCATGCTGGGATCTGTTGGATTATTCATGAGCAGGATGCCCACACTGAGAGTAGCTGCTGGGGTTCCTGGAGGAGCTTCTCCTGTCTGGCACATGCAAAACCTCCAATACACACACCGCTTATATGTGCTGTTTCTATGTCAAACACTGAGGGAGAGTTTGAGGAATTCATGCGACTCTTTTCCACACAATGAAAAGATTTGGAAATTTTTTTTTCATATGCTACTTACAATATTTGCTGACCCAGAGACAGGTTTCATACATTTATTTTTGAGAGTTATGCCGAGTTCAGACTGCACGATTTTCAAAGTCATGTCTTAGATGTTTTCGCACTATATGAATATCTGGGGTAGCATTCCATCCCTTGCTGTGTTTATGGATCGGTGACAGGGGGTTTAACACTGCATGGCTTTACAAAAAGAGAATCACTGAAAATTTTGTCTTAGTCTGCAAACTGTGTCTCACAACCAAACACACGCGAGAAGTGACATGGAAACAACGCGAGGTCTTGTAGTATATCTTTTGTTATGGACTACAAAATGAGAAAGAAGCCTTTAGTGGTGTAGAAAATGTACTCATTTTGCTCATCTGGGTTTTAAATGGAATTAGCAATTTCTCTTAAATTTTTTTTTTCTTTTTTGACCCGGTTGGGATATTGATCAGTTGACACATCAAACAGACATGGGTGTTCCTGCCAAATTTCCATTAGCTGTTCCTCCATTTCTTGGGTCCAAATAGACCAAAAAGAAGCCCTTAACTCCTCCCCAAACTCCCGCTGGCATACAGATACTCATACTAGTAAATGCTGCTCTCTCATTGGCTGTAGGTGATCGCCTATGTTATTTTCAATCAAAACACCTTTCACATGGCATGATTTGAATCGCCAGATATTTAGCATGCCAAATATCTCAAGGGTGTCAGCGATTCATCTGTGATACTCTCAGATCGCCTCTTTGATAGTTCACACTGATTGTTCCTCACAGAAACTAGCACCGATTTGCCTGTGATTTCAGACATTTGTTGGCAATTTCCCAAAACCTGTCAGCGAGTCAAAATCAGGGCTAAAATCTGAGCAGTCTGAACTTGGCATAACCCTGAATAAATAGGTTTTCTGTTTGTTTGTATGGTTTGTTAGGATAGAACAGCATTTGGCAGAGATATAGCTATTTGAAAATCTGAGAAGATGAAAATCCCCATTAAAGTTGTCTAAATTAATTGCTTAGCAATGCATATTACAAATCAAAAATTACTTTTTTAGTCGGCGTCGACAGCCTAGTGGTTAGTATGCCGCTATACTGTATAACGCCAATGTGGAAAACGGAGCCCCGAGATCGAATCCTGGATCATGGGTCTTTCCTGATCCAATCTCTCTTCTCTCTCTATTCAACTTCACCTCCTATTTATCTACAGTCCTGTCAAAAAAAGGCAAAACGCCCAAAAAATAAATCTTAAAAGAATTACGCTAATAATTTTCATTACAGAAACTGTAAATGAAATGGTACACTGCATTAGGCTACAGTACTATTTTGGTAAATACTCCTATTGTTTAACTACACTACTTTTGAATGTTTTCTTTATTGAGGATCCTAATATACAATCATGTCAACAAGTTATGAAACCCCATTAAATTTCATGTGTTTTCATATTAGGACATGACAAAACACTAAATAGTCATTGGCACGTCTTAAATTTGTAACCTCAGATGAACAACATCACATGGCATCTCACAAAGTGTCATTATTTATTTAACAAAAATAAAGCCATGCCTGATAAACTAAAGACTCCATATGCTTCAGTTTTGGAGTTTTCTGCACAGCTCTGGCAACGGCATTTCAGTCAGGATGAGCTTCGATTGGACTATTGAACACCTTGATTGTTTTTTGTTTTCTTCTTCAGCTGTTGTGTTGTAGATTTGCTGCTGTGCCTGGGATAATTGTCTTGTTCAAGACCCAATTTTGGCTGTGTGACAAGCATCAGTTCAGGTGTTTGATTGACAGTGTCTGACTCATTTCTGTTGATGCCAACCCAGGCTCATTGCAGAATACGTGCCCAAGGCTACGTTTTTGCAAACTGTGAAATATGTTGCTCCAGCAATTTATACTTGTGTTGAAAATTCCAACAGAGACTGCTGTCTAAATTTTTTGCAAATCTCAAATATGTTATATTTTACTCATATGATTATGTATATCCGCTTGTTAAGTGTGATGTTACGCGAAGCATCTTCCGGGTCCAAGCGCTCTATCAAACTCTATTGGGAGACTCAACAAATGGTAATTATAGTTGGCCTAAACCTTTTGCACAGTGCTGTATGTCAGAAACAGAAAGCCGCATCAGTTTACTTCTGAGATCTCTCATGTAACATCATATTGCATCCGCTGCAGTGGACATGGTGAAACTCATATGTTTTTTTTGTGTCTAATGGTATTGTAACAGTAATTGCCCCAAAGGACAAACACACATGGCAGACACAGAGATGCATTTCTCACCACCGTCTGGAAGCAGGAATGCAGCTGTGTGAGGAAAGGTGGCTTTTCTCTTTGGGCCAGGACTCTCTTCTCCACCATTGTGCACTCCACATCATCATCCTGGATCACCACGTCCTTTTTAAGGATTTTAATGGCGTATAACTCCTCTGTGGACTTCATCTCTGCCAACATCACCTGTGTGCGACACACATGTTTTTCACATGAGTTAAAAACACCTATGGAGAATTTTAGAATCGCAGGAACATTTTGTATCTCCAAGAAAAACCTTTCTATGATTTTTCAAAAACTTAGTTTTGAATAATGTTGCAAATTATATCAAGCTATGTCTAAAAAATTATTTTTGTGTGTGTATTAAGGGACATTAGTCTTGAAAATATTAACTTGACTTTTTGAAACCCAGTCTCATTGTGGATACATGCCCCTGTATAAATTTCTGGAGAGCGCAAAATATGTCCCATTAGGTACGTTTTTTTGCAGTTTTTGTTTTCGCAAATCCACCAGAGGCCATTGTGTGTGCTTTTTCAGATCTCAAATTTCTCTAACAAGTGCCATTCGCGGCTGCTCTTCTCGTGTAAATCCACCAGAGGCCACTGTCGACTGACTGAGTGTCTGACCAACCGACTGACCGACCCCCCCCCCCACCCACTCTCTTCCCTAAACCCAACCAACAGCGTTTTTAAAAGCAATCCAGAAAAAGAAAAGCCCTTGCAGCCACCTGATTTTTACCAAGTTTTCAGATCTTACCACGTTCTCATCCTGTTATTTACTTGTTAATTTTACTTTTTGCCTTTTGTTTTTTGTTTAACTTGCTTTCTGGAACCGTTCTTTGTCAGACTTGGACCCCGTCATCACGGTCAACTCCGCTCTGCCTCCCAAGTCCACCAACGTACATGGCGAGCTATTGGGCAAACTAGTAACAGCGGAAAAGCCATCCACACGGAGGTAAGTGGTCAGCTGGTAGCTCAAAAAGAAACAGAAGGAGGTGGTGGCATTATACCGCCCCATAGCGTTCTTTTTAAAGACGAAATGCAGCCAGACGTACCTCAGGCTACATAATTCGTGCTCTCCAGAAATGTAGACGTGGGTATGTATTCACAATGAGCCTGTGTTGACTTTTTGTGTGTCCCTACGGTCTGGTCAACTCTGTTACATAGCCTATAAAAGGCATAATAATCTGAAAAACACTGATAGAAAAAGCCTGTGACTTGCTTCAAGTGATGTCACTTCCTCTGCCGGGAAACTCTAGAAGGCACTGAGGCGTGCCATTATTCTTCTCTCATTAATTTGTATAAAATATTTGGGATACACCAATAATAGATTCTCATTCTCTTTTTACAAGTAATAATGATGCAAATACATAAAATTCGGTTTTAGACATGCCGTGTGGTATCTGGTTTGAGGTTAGCATCATGAGCTAAAGCTAAAATGGTGGAAAATGCTATCGTCAACTCTGTTAGTGGTTTAGAAACTCTAACAAACATCAATTAGTAAAATTCTCTTTCAAATTTAAGCATTTTGTATCATTTTTCATCAATAATGGATTCAGTTTACTAAAAATTATACTATTTACTATACTGATTATCTTCCAAGTTTAAGCATAAATGAATGGAAAATACTTGAAATGTACTTCCAATTCTGGAATGAGTCACAGAGTTATGTGAAACCTTCTAACAGAAGGATATTTTGACCTGGATTTACAGATGTTCATGATCTTTCAGGACGTGACTGACCTTCCCAAAACTCCCTTTGCCGAGAAGAGCCAGGAAATGGAAGTCATTGAGTCGAACTTTGCCCATGTTTCCGGACGGTAAACTGAAGCGTCGGTGATCAGTGGGGGTGATGACTTTCTTTCCAGGACCGAGCTTGGCTTTCTACAAGAGTAATGGAGAGTAATCAATAACCAACACATATCACAAACTCACAGAGGAGTTTCCACAACAATCTGCAAATGAAACTCTGTGACGTGCTCAGTGCGGCATTCCTTATAAACGTGTTGTAACTGTGCTGGAAATGACAGAACATGCAGAACAATGGCTGGAGGAAAAAAATGTCCACAGCTGCTGGAAGTGGAGATCTGGAAACCAATTAGCTGTGATTGGTACCCTTTTCAAAACATGTTAGTACACCGTAAAAGTCTCTCCAGTGAACTTGAGTGTGCTCTAGAGTCTCTAAACTCTTGATTGAGTTAAAGGCCATTTACATGACAGTGATTCGGTGGCTGAAGGTCACACAGTCCCTGTTAGCTGCTCCTTCATCAGACGCATAGCAACACACTGGGGTTTATAATCCTTCAATTCAAATGTGTTGAAGTGCATCTCAATCAGCACCCTTGTTTTCATTGCATTGAAACATTTGCATTGATATGCACTACACTCAAAAATGACGCTGTTTTGACGCTGTTTGTTCAAACTACTTATTTAAATTAGCTGAAACAACACATTTCTTGAGTTTTTTTGGGGTCAACTTAATTGTTTTATGTTCAATCCACTTAAATTTGTACAAACTAATAAGTTAACTTAATTCCTTCATGCTGTCTCAACACAAATCGATTGTGTGGAACCCAGCATTTTTATGCGCACTTCACAGAAGTTTGGAAGAGCGAACTATGCATCACGCAACTCAAATTGTCAAACGTAATGACAATTGAGAGATTTTTTTTTTATTAATTGGTTATTTATTTATTTTTAACATGAACAAAAAAAGCTGAATAGGTTAAGAAAAACCTAGCTAACATTCATAATAGTTCATATTTTACAGTGTACGGAGGTTTGAAAGTGCAAAATATGTGTCACGTGACCCAAATCATCAAATTTAACAACAAACAAGAGATGTTTTTCCAAAAATAAATCTTTTATTAATTTATTTCTAACATGAACGAACATAGCTTGATAGCTTAAGAAAAATCTAGCAAACATTTATAATAGTTAATTTTTTTTACAGTGTATGTGCCCTTAATGGAAATTCGGAAGGCGAAACATGAGTCACATGACCCAAATCGTCAGACTTAATGACAAACGAGAGACGTTTTTCTAAAAATAATCGGTAATTTATTTATTTTTAACATGAACGTACATGGCTAGATAGGTTAGGAAAACTTTAGCAAACATTTATAATAGTTACATTTTTTTTTACAGTGTATGCGTCCTTAACGGAAGTTCGGAAATGCGAAATATGAATCATGTGACCTAAATCGTCAAACGTAATCACAAACGAAAGATGTTTTTTTTTTTTTAAAGAAACTTATTTATTTATTTTTAACATGAATGAACATAGCTAGATAGGTTAAGAAAAATCTAGCAAACATTTATAATAGTTTAATTTTCTAAAGTGTACGGACATTCGGAAGTGCAAAATATAAGTCCCATGATCCAAATCGTCAAACGTAACAACAAGCAAGAGACGATTTTTTAAAATTTATTTCATTACTTTTAACATGAACAAGCTAGCTAGATAGGTTAGGAAAAATTTAGCAAACATTTATAATAGTTAATATTTTTTACAGTGTATGCATCTTTAACGGTAGTTCGGAAGCAGGAAATATGAATCCATTGACCCAAATCATCAAACTAAAATAATCGGTTATTTTATTTTTAACATGAACGAACATATCTAGAAAGGTTAAGAAAAATTTAGCAAACATTTATAATAGTTTATTTTTTTACAGTGTACGGAAGTTTAGAAGCGCGAAATATGAGTCACGTGGCCCAAATCATCAAACGTAACAACAAACAAGAGACGTTTTTCTAAAAATAATTTATTAAGTTATATAATAAGTTATATAACTTATTATATATAATATAATAAGTTATTTATTTATGTTTAACATTAATGAACATAGCTAGATAGGTTAAGAAAAAATATAGCAAACATTTACAATAGTTTAATAGTTTTTTACATTGTACGGAAGTTCAAAAGTGTGAAATATGAATCACATGACCCAAATCGACAAACCTAATGACAAACGAGAGACATTTTTCAAAAAATATATATTTTTGTATTTTTATTTTTAACATGACTGAACATAGCTAGATAAAAATAAACATCGCAAACATTTATAATAGTTAAATTTTTCACAGTGTATGGAAGTTCTGAAACGTGAAATATGAATCACGAGACCTAAATCGTTAAACGTAACAACAAACGAGAGATGTTTTTCTAAAATAATCTAGTATTTATTTATTTTTAACATAAACGAACATAACTAGATAGGTTAAGAAAAATCTAGCAAACAATTATAATAGTTAAATTTTTTTTACAGTGTATGTGTCTTTAACGGAAATTCGGCAGTGCGAAACATGAATCATGTCACCTAAACCATCAAACGTTCCAACAAACAAGAGATGTTTTTCTAAAAATAATTAGTTATTTATTTATTTTTAACATGAACGAACATAGCTAGATAGGTTAAGAAAAATCTAGCAAACATTTATAACAGTAAATTTTTCTTTACCATGTATGCATCCTTATAGGAAGTTCGGATAATGAAAAAATATGAATCCTCTGACCCAAATTGTCAAACGTAACAACAAACGAGAGTCGTTTTTCTAAAATAATCTGGTATTTATTTATTTTTTACATGAACGAACATAACTAGATAGGTTAGGAAAAATCTAGCAAACATTTCTAACAGTTTAATAGCGGAAATGCTGCTGGTATATAAACCAATCAAGTTATTTAGCTACAATGTACTTTTAAAAACATGGTAAAATAAATATATGAAAATGATTGGTTCTATTGTTGTTTATAATTTCCAGTTTTGATGATGTAGAGTGTGCCAATGTGTAGTAAACCAAGCACATCAGTGCCCTTTCCAGTGCACACAACCTACTAATGTACCAGCTCACGAGTTACACTCAAAGAATGATGTTTTCTGTTTGTTCAAACTTCTTATTTAAAATGAGCTGAAACAACACAATTATTGAGTTTTATTTTGAGACAATCTAACAGTTTCATGTTCAATTAACTTAAATTTGAAAAAAAAAACGAACGAGTTAACTTAATTTCTTCATGTTGTCCCAGCACTAATCGATTGTGTGACCCAACATTTTTTACAGTGTAGGGAGCTGATTGAGACACACCCAAGGTTGCAATGAACTGAAAATGAAGATCTGAGATTGCAGCACTGATCTAGGACCAGCCCATGTCCATGTCTGAATGTCCACACAGGCTTCTTTCACAGCACATGAGGAGTCAGATGCTGGAGAATCTGTCAACAGCATGGACACGTTTGCTGGAGCGTGATGTAGCTCTGTATGTGGCGTCTGTATCCTCGTGATAATGAAGGACTATCACCCTCCTTCAAAACCTGCAATTATACCTCACACCTCTTTCACACACTCTCATTCTACAGTATACATATCTCTCTTGCTCTTTCTCTCTCTCTCTCTCTCTACACTGTAAAAAATGTTGGGTTCCACACAATCGATTAGTGCTGGAACATGAAGGAATTAAGTTAGCTTATTGTTTTTTACAAGTTTAAGTGGATTGAACGTAAAACAATTAAGCTGTACCCACAAAAACCTCAAGAATTGTGTTGCTTCAGCTCATTTGAAATAAGTAGTTTGAAAAAACAGCAAACATAAATTCTTTGAGTGCAGTGTAGAAACCCTGAAAGTGTCTAGGGCCCTATTGCACTCTTTACTCGTTTCCATCGGCTAATTATAGCTCTCCACTGAGGTCAGTTGTGATACAACACACTATTCCTTAAGTGGAATGGTCAAGGGTCAACAAAATGCCTTAAAAAGCAGGCACAGATGATAACTTCAACAGTAGAACGTCTTGTGCAAAGTCTCTACCTGATTCACTTAAATATAAATTACATAGCATTATTTATACATGTACATATATATATATATATACAACAGTTCTATCTGGTTCTCGGATCTGATTGGCTGATAGCCGTGCGATATTCTGCCAGTAACAGCACTCGACCAGCCTCTTCACCCTTCACCCTTGTGTATTACTCCACCCACATACACCAACAAGCAGAGGACACTCTACAGTTTGACAAATATTACAGCTGTTGGACAACATAATGTATTTTTTAGGCTTTTTTTAGTCGAGAATGTACTTGTTTAGATTACAACTATGCAGTTTATTTATAAGGATAGTGCCTATTATAAAATATTTATAATTTCTGAAAGTCATTGAGCAGACCAAAGATGTTGTCCATCCACATACTAATTTCTAACTACAGCTGATCAAATCATTATTAAACTTTTTATTTAAACTTTTATTAAAAATTAGGTGATAAGTGACATTCTAAGTCGATCTCTCTCTTTTGTATGTTGTAGTGCTGTATTTATACCATATAATTGTAGTGTACTGAGTGTGAGATGGGATATCAATTCAATTCATCTTTATTTCTATAGCGCTTTTACAACGTAGATTGTGTCAAAGCAGCTTAGAAGATTATAGTAAATTGAAACTGTGTCAGTCCAGTTTTCAGAGTTTCAGTTCAGTTTACTTCAGTTTAGTGTGGTTAAATTTTCACTGCTGAAAATCCAAACACTGAAGAACAAATCCATCGATGCACAGCTCTACAAGTCCCGAACCATGCAGGCCAGTGGCAACAGTGGCGAGAAACAAACTTCACCAATTGACGAAAGTGAAGGAAAAAAAAACCTTGAGAAGAACCAGGCACAGTTGGGCATGAGCATTTCTCTTATGGCCAAACTTCTTGTGCAGAGCTGCCCGCAGAAGAAATGCCCGCATGTGTTTAGCGTTTTTCCTTATCGCAAACACAACAGCAATCTGGTAGTGATTGCCCTGCTTTTTTCGGGGTTAATTATTGTGATATCCCGATTGCAATAGAGAAACACTGTAGACTGTAATAGACTGTAATACTGTAGGGAGATATCTCTGTAGACTGATTCATGCCGTTCAGCCTTATAATCTTAAAATTTGAGCAAAATCACCTGTTTTGTCATCACTTTAGACATTACGCTAGAGAATCATTCAAATACTAGCTCTAAAGTGACGTTGGTGAATTAGTAGCGGCTTCTGCAGTTCTGACGTCAGCTGCAGATGTGAATGAATGGCAAAAAAAGTCGTTCCTAATACAAAAGGGTTTTTAGACTCTTCTAGGTTTGAATTTCTTTTTTATATACATAATTATGCCGTCGAACTGTTGTATAAACGCAATGTCACACTCGTAGCAGTGCGATGTGGCTGTATATCGTCACTGGTGGGATGCTAAGGCACGAGGCCGCAACGCACGCCTCCCACCAGTATATACAGCCACATCGCACTGCTACCCGTGTGATATTTCTCATATATATATATTAAATTTAGTAATGTTCAACTTAATTTGTCACTTAAGTTAAAAAAAATTTAAATCCAAGGAATCACCTTTGAATATTTTTTTTCAGTGTATATAGTTGAAGTAGTACTATAGCTGAATATTGTAGTAAAACGGATTAGCCCTCCTGTGATATTTCTATTTTTATACAAATATTTTCCAAGTGATGTTTAACTGACCAAAGACATTTTGACAGTAATTCATTCATTCATTCATTCATTTTCATTTCGGCTTAGTCCCTTTATTAATCTGGGGTCGCCACAGCGGAATGAACCGCCAACTTATCCAGCATATGTTTTACGCAGCGGATGCCCTTCCAGCTGCAACCCATCACTGGGAAACATCCACACACACTCATTCACACACTAGGGACAATTTAGCTTACCCAATTCACCTATACTGCATGTCTTTGGACTGTGGGGGAAACCGGAGCACCCGGATGAAAACCCACGCCAACACAGGGAGAACGTGCAAACTCCACACTGAAATGCCAACTGACCCAGCCGAGGCTTGAACCAGCGACCTTCTTGCTGTGAGGCGATCGTGCTACCCACAGCGCCACTGTGAGGCCCCTATTTTGACAGTAATTCCTATAATATTTTATTATGCTGGGAAAAGTCTTATTTCTTTTAAATTAACTGGAATAAAAATCAGTTTTAATTTTTTTTTAAAAACATTTTTAAGGTCAATGTTATTAGCCGATTGTCAACAGAATGAACTACTGTAATCCGATAACTTGCTTAGTTAATCTAATTAACCTTAAATTTCACTTTAAGCTCAATACTAGTATCTTGCAAAATTAGAAGAAAAATATTATGCACAAGACAATAGAAATTAGTTAGTAAAATGATTATGTTTAAAAATGTGTTGAAAAAATATCTTCTCTTCATTAAGCAACACTTAATTGGGAAATATTTTTGAAATAATTTACATTTCACAGGAGGGCTAATAATTTTAACTTAAAATGTATATACTGTACACACATACATTATAACAATGACATGTTAATGTTTTTATTTAATTGTTTATTATTTTATTTTTGCATATGTGTGGCTTTACTCTTAATTTTCTTTTCTTGCATACTTAAATAACAATAATAATAATAATGATGATGATGATGATGATGATGATGATAATAATAATAATAATAATAATAATAATAATAATAATAATAATAAT
>CAIGQW010054150.1:904269-916806 GCA_903798125.1 Danio choprae | reverse complement strand
CATCTTAATGAAAAAGAGACCACGGAGATCTAAACAAGATCACTACGCGAAGCATATATATATATATATATATATATAACTTGCCTTCTAGCATGAAAATGTTGTGCGACTTTTATCAAATTCATTAAACTATGGTAGATCAAGTTGTTGCATGTGGTGTGGCTTTGTTCCACTTATCCAATATGTCCATATGTCTGAAATATTTTGAAGCAGCAATACTGTTTTGTACTGTCGTTATAGTTAGCATGAGATTCCTGCTTTATAAAACATATATAACATTGATGCACATCAGTAACTCGCCAGTAACTTTTTTATGTACTGTATGTCCCAGTAAGAAAACATCTTAATAACTGATAAAATCCGGCGACCACAACATGAAAACCCCTGGGAACAACTGTGATCGGAACCAAAGTTCACAGGACTGTGCTCTCTGGAATCCTCTTAAGCGGTGGACTTCTACATTACGATTGCTTGCCGCTGAACCATGTCATAGCTCATTAATATAGAGTTTACTTGATTTCAACTCTCCTCAATGCCCACACAGGCGAAGATGCCCCACTCCTCGCCGCATTTTGCCGCCGGCTCCCATTAAAAAAAATTAATGACTTCCGGCAACTTTGATGCTCCCGTCGTCTTCGGTGTAAACGCACAGTTACGAATTATCTGCTTTCACCTCTGACAGCATAACATCACGTTAATTATTGTTAAATTTCATTTCGGTGCCATAATTGCCATTCTCTGGAAAAGTGCCGCTTTGCTGAAGGCCCTTACAGTATATAAAGCTTGTTTGGATGTGGATTATGCAAATTACTAACCTTGTGCACGTGGGCGCTTATTATTACACGAGTGAATTAGTGTTTGTTAGAATGTTCAAATGTGCGTTTAAATACAAAAAAGTATGCAATTATTATTAGTGAATGAGACCCAATCAGTTTTACTTGTCTAGAAAATGTGTTTTTAGATAATTGGACTAGAAACAAGACAAAACCTCTAAGTAAGATGATAATTGTTTCTAGTGATGACTACATATGCACTTCTTGGTTTCTATTGAGAATCTTTTGAACTGTGTTATGTATTATGCCATTTAAGAGTGTTACGAACCGAAGCTCCTGCACTCACAGAGTTGGACATCATTACGATTGACATTTGATAGATTTGACAGGTTCAATTTGAAAATAAACTTTTTTTTTTCTTTTAAAAACACCCACTGATAAATCACTTACATAAAACATTTTATATACTGTATAATTTGATGTAACTACAGACCAGAATGTCCCTCATGTGTAAAGGTGTATCAATATGTTTGTGTGTGTGTGTGAGACAGAGGCTTGACACGTGGAAATGGGGATTTGCAGTTGAATGTCGTTTTAGAAAGGTGTGGATGAGCAGATAGCATAAATGTAATAACAAACATGCTGCTATTCCCACACAAAATACTTCAATCTGTTCTCATTAAAATCTGTGATAACATTCCCATTAGAGCCAGAGCACTTGAGAGGAAGAGGAATATTCCGGTTCAAACCAGGCATTCAGTTTATGCAAACTAAAGATTTAACCCCACTTGACCTCATTATGAATCCATGAATTTTGGTTCACACTTTGCAAAAAGGTTCCAGTAGTTCATTTTTCAATTCAATTCAATTCAATTCAATTCAATTCAATTCAATTCAATTCAATTCAATTCATCTTTATTTATACACCGCTTTTACAATGTAGATTGTGTCAAAGCAGCTTAACATAGATGAAGTTCTAGTAAATTAATGTATTTACTAACATGAACTATTAACAATACAATTATTAATCATAGCTTATTCATTATTAAAATCCAAAGTTAATGCACTGTGAGTAAACTAATATTTCCATTTTCATGAACTAAAATTAAAAACACTTAATTTTAAGGTGTCCTTGCTACACACGCTCCATGTACTTAATATTCATTCATTCATTTTCCTTCAGCTTAGTCCCTTTATTCATCAGGGGTTGCCACAGCGCATTGAACCGCCAACTTATCCAGCATATGTTTTACACAGCAGATGCCCTTCCAGCTGCAACCCAGTACTGGAAAACTTCCATACACACTCACAGCCAATTTTGTTTATTCAATTCACCTATAACTTAATATAGTTACTACTTATTACTATATTATAATCACTTAATATAGTAATTACAATTAATTACACATAATTACATGCAACTAAACCTAAACCACAATCTAACCCTAACCATATAGTAAGTACTTGTAGTTAATAAATATTACTCAGTAGTTGAATAAATCACAAGGATTCCTTAAAATAAAGTGTAACCTAAAGATCAATAAATTCATTGTTTGTTCATGTTAGTAAATACATTCATTAACATTAACTAATGGAACCTTATAGTGAAATGTTACCGAGTTGGAGTGTAGGCCTGGGGCAGGAGCTGCCCTTTCACACTGTTCTGAGGCCAGTTCTGTTTTATTTTGTTACAGGTTTAAGAGAAGATGGCCTTGCGTGAGTGCAAAAGGGCAACATCCACCCTGGGCTGATGGAGCTTCTCACTCACTGTCGCATTTCATGCCCTGGTGGATGAGGCCATACAGCAGCGATCCGCAGTGGTCACAGAATGTGGGACTGCCATAGCTATGGATCTTAAACTTGTGCTTGCTTCTGGGATCCTGCAGGAAAAGCAGAAAAGACAGGAATTAGTCAACCTAAGCTCATTGTAAATATGTTCCTCAGCCTACATTTTTGCAAAACGTAAACTACGTTGCTCTGGGTATGTTTTGTTGCACGTTTCGGATGACAAATCCACTAGAGGGCGCTGTCTACATTTTTGTGAATATTAAATGGGTGCATCGGTTTTGTACACGTCCTTCTTGTACAGGTCCAGGAGAATAAAGATCACCTACAGTAGCAAACCACTGACCTAAAACCTACCTTAAACCCAACCAATTATTTTTTAAAAGCACATGTAAGATAAAAGTGCACTGTGATCATGTAGTTTTACCTTGATTTTTACATTGCTTTTATCTCTTTTCGTGGAAGCGTGCTTTACCGAACTCGAGCACTTTGCAGCATAAGCACAACACTATACAAGGTGAGCTACTGAGCAAACTGACCACGCCATATGGAGATAGATAAGTGACGTATATGTAAAATAAAATAACAGCTCTCACACTATGTTAAATGCCAGACTATAAAGATAGGTTTTTAAGCTAGACTTAAAAACAGAAAGTCTTTGGACCTTTCTTACATGTAAAGGCAAACTTAGGGTCTGCCACTACAATTGCTGTTGTTGGTAGTGTTTATTTGGTAAATGTGTGTAAAGAACTGCACTAAAAAAATATTTTATTTATCAATAGTATGTCTCTGTAAATATCATTAGTGTGAAAAGAAACAAAAGTTGTTGACATCATCCTAGTATGTCACGGGTGGGCTCACTCACAACCTCACGAATCTCAGGAATTATTAGAAAACACGTATTTATTTACAAAAAGACACTTACAACAGCAACTAGAGCATCAAACACAGTCAAGACAAGGAGCGTGACAATACAGTACAATACCGGACTATGAACAAACTAAACTCAGGAGTATAAATACACAAGACATGATTGAACTGAACACAAACAGGGGAGAAGCACAGGTGAAACTAGTCAAACGAACGAATGGCAGGAAAACTGAACAAAGCAATCACATGACAATAACAGAAAGCACATGGAACACAACACATGACACAGCAAACACATGGCACATAACACAACGAAGACACCAGACTGTGTATGTCACAAACTGCAGACAGATGTATGTTGAAGAACATTTTTGTTTGATCTAACAAATGTAGGCCAAAGCACCTATTTGCAATGAGCCTGTGTTGGGATTATTTCAGACTGGACTATCAAAACACAGGGAGTAAACAGTGCTTTTAGCTGCTGGTACAGTACAGTTTCCATACTCATTTCAGTTCAGGCTCAAAATCTGTCAAATCACACCCTTCTAATTCAACTCATTTACATTGGTAAAACTCTGATCATAGAAAAGCTAAAATGAGGAATGAAGAATCATAAAGCAAACACTGTTCACCACAATGGTGACCTCAGAGAATTTATTTTCTACTAAACTTAATTAAGAAGGGCCTCACAGTGGCTCAGTGGGTAGCCATTCGCCTCACAGCAATAAGGTCGCTGGTTCGAGCCTCGGCTGGGTCAGTTGGCGTTTCTGTGTGGAGTTTGCATGTTCTCCCTATGTTGGCGTGGGTTTCCTCCGGGTGCTCCGGTTTCCCCCACAAGTCCAAAGACATGGGGTACAGCTGAATTGGGTAGACTAAATTGTCCGTAGTGTATGAGTGTGAATGGGTGTGTATGGATGTTTCCCAGAGATGGGTTGCAGCTGGAAGGGCATACGCTGCGTAAAAACATATGCTGGATAAGTTGGGGGTTCATTCCGCTGTGGCGACCCCAGATTAATAAAGGGACTAAGCCGAAATGAAAATGAATGAATTAATTAATTAATTAATTAATTAATTAAGAAATGTGGTTCTCAATAAATGACGCCTGATATAATTAAAGTCAATATTCGGTTAGTAATAAGTGAATCTGCTGATGCTGCTTGTGTAGGTAATGATCCTCTGCCGAGATTTTGAGAGATTTAATGTGTTTTATTTCAGTTGATTCATCTCATTCAGCCCATTTCATCAAGGCTGTGACTGAATTCAGCTTTGTGTTCTCTTCAGTGATTCTGCTTGTTAACAGTAGGTTTTCATCATTAATGTTCAATCAACTGAATAGTATGCGAGTTGGGATACAGAGTAATACTCACGCCATCCACTCTAATCCCTTTTCCCAATCCCAAAATTGTGAATTCGACCATGATGACCAAAACATTTCAGAAAGAATCATACTATCATGATCACCAGCAATCTAGCCTGTGCAGATTGCTGGAGAACTACACATCTGTCACTGATATGAACTACAACTCCAAGAAGTCTTTGCTCTCATCACTCCTGCCATAGCTGACTATCATTCAGACACTGACACACACACAGCTGAAGCTCATGATTGACTGATTACTAGGACTATAAATACACCTCACTCACACACACACACATTGCTGAGTCTTGTTTATCTGTAAGAGAGCATTTCAAAGCATTTCCTTGCCCTGCCAACCGTGTTTTTGAACTTTGCTTTGTTTATTGTATTATGTTGTTTTGCCACCTGTCCTGACCATTTGCCTGCTTTTCTGACTAGGCTTTGGATTACCTGTATGCTCCAGTTTGCTCCTGTTTTGACAATTGCCTGTCTGACTAACTGTTGTACTCTGACTCTTTACACATACAGTTTTGTTGGTCACAGATTTTCATCTAAAAACCAATGGAAAATCATATTAGATCGCTGTTAGGAGAACATGGTGACCTACAACAATGCATTCATCACTGCTTTGAATGTGCACAAGCATATCATCCATCAAGAAACACTATCTGACAGGTTTCCAAAAAAAATAAATAAATAAAAAGCGTTTTTAGGAAAATAATCAATGTTCAAGATATCGGACATACATTCTGAACATACCTGCCCACACTTCTGTTTTTCCCCGGAGTCTCCCATATTTCTGACCCATCTCCCGCCACCGTCCTGTTTTGTTATTTCTCTCGGAAAACTCCCGGTCCTCATCTTTTTGGCACTTTCTGTAACACCCCCCAGTCGTCAACTTTAATATAGTATTGTCAGTGTTCGTCCGCATCATTTGTTGTTGTCATGTGATTCCTTTTTGTCCTTCTCCCGCCACCGTCATTGTTCATCTGTTCCACCTGTGTTCATCCCGTCTGTGTCATCAGTGTAATCATTCCCTCTTCCATATATACCCTTTCGTCTGTGTCCATTGTTGTCCGGTTTTTTTAATCGTGTGGGTCTCGTCCTGTGTCGTCCTGTCTTCCCGCATCCAGTATCTGTTCCCCGTAAGTGTTAAATAAACCCGTTTTGTTATATATCTCCTTCTCCGTCTCGTTCTGTCACCATTCGCCAAACTGGCGTTACATAATACCGGACCCAAAGTTAGCGGCGTGTTTTCCCCCGATTTTCTTTTCATAGTCTTTTTGCCCCTCAGTGTTTTATTTTTCTCCCTCCGTGTTTCCCTGAATCCCGTCCGCCCTTCCGTTTCTCTTCACCACCTGCTGGAGCAGGGGGAAAGCAGCCCTGAGGACCATATCCGAGCGACTGTGAACAGCTTTCCGGGCGACGTGCTCTGCACGCCCATCATCTGTGGCAGTGCACGATCGCCCGAAGATGGTCCTCGGGGCAACATCGCCGCAATTATGGAGTGGACACTGGCGAGTAAAATATTTCCACTCACCGCCTTTCTGGAGGAAGATCTCGTCAGTGCCACTCCAGACCCAGTGACCAGCCAAGCGTCACCATCCACCTGCAGGGAGCGCTTGCCAGAGCCCACCGCAGACGGAGAGCCAACCCCAGCCGATGAGCTATCGCCCCCTAGAGCGACGGAGCGGAATCGAGCTGAGATGGAGGAGCTTAAACACCCATCTGACCAGGTGCGAGAGCCGGCAACACCGCCAAGAGGGGGAGTCCTGGCGGATACCCGCGACAGCAGCGAGAGTCCCGCCCACCCCCCCTATGCAGATGGACAGCGGCTGGACACTGGGAGGCTACTCATTGGCTTCTGGGGCTTTAATTTTAATCTTCCGCTGCGTTTAGGCAGCAATATCCGTCCGCTGTATTTAGGCAGCAATATCCGTCCGCTGTATTTAGGCAGCAACCAACTGTTTCCGCACAGTTTTTTAATCTTCCTTCTCCGGAAAAGCCTCAGCTCCAGGGTCATGAGTAGCTTCCCACGGTCCCCCAGAACTGCAGCCAGTCATCCAGCTCCAGCACTGCTGCAGTCAGCCAGCCCCCCAGCTCTCGCTCCAGCTCCGGAAATGGAGCTCGCTTGTGGGCGCTACCTGTCTGCGTCACCCTCTGGAGGGTGTCGCCCAGTGTCAGCTCCTACGGCCTGCGAGCTGCGGACTCCACCTCGGCCCTTCGACCCTAGGGCTCCGTGTTGGCCCACCAGCTCCGCCAGGCTCCCTCGTCCCTCCGGCTCCACCTTGGTCAGTCGTTGCCCTTCCTACGCCTCTGGACTCCACTCTTCTGGCTGCACCTCATCGCACTGTCCCACCGGCTGCGTTGAGCTCCTCCATCCCTCCAGCTACGCCTTGGTCCTCTGTCGCTCTGGCTACGCCGCGGGCTTCCGGAACCCCGCCGTCGCCTTGCTCGGGTGAGCCGCCTGCTTCGCCCAGCCCTCAGAAACCTCGGCGCCCTTCGGCTCTCCGTCACTTCCGTGGGCTCCACCGCCATCAGCGGCGTCTCCCTCGGTCGGCCCCCTGGAGTCAGCTGCCACTTCTCCTCCATGGATCCTCCCTTCCTCGACTCCGCCCGGGGCCGTCCTTCTGGCTGTGTCCTGGGTCCTCCTGCTCCGGTTCCCTTCTTGTGTCTCCCTCAGACTCCTCCCTTGTACCCTCCCCTTCTACCCTCCTTCTTCCTTTTGTTGTTTCCCGTTGAAGGTGCGAGGACGCGCCATGTGATTCCTTTTTGTCCTTCTCCCGCCACCGTCATTGTTCATCTGTTCCACCTGTGTTCATCCCGTCTGTGTCATCAGTGTAATCATTCCCTCTTCCATATATACCCTTTCGTCTGTGTCCATTGTTGTCCGGTATTTTGAATCGTGTGGGTCTCGTCCTGTGTCGTCCTGTCTTCCCGCATCCAGTATCTGTTCCCCGTAAGTGTTAAATAAACCCGTTTTGTTATATATCTCCTTCTCCGTCTCGTTCTGTCACCATCCGCCAAACTGGCGTTACAAGTATCCGATTGCTGCGGCCACCCGAAACCCAGTCCAGGGTACAGTTACTAACACCACAAACACCAGCCCATGCCAGCCTCACCCAACTGTGTTACTTAGACAAACCCCCCACCCCCCGGCCTCCCAGAATTTCAGAGACAAATGTTGGCAGGTATGATTCTGAATGTCTGATCATGTCGCATGAACAAGGCTAACTAAGGTGGGAAACTTCACATATCAAAATTTAACAGATTTCACAATCTGAAAGCGGTTTGGTTGAGTATACAGAGCTAACAACTTAATGCAGCAGGTGTGAGTGTTGCTTGAAAACTTGGAAAAATAGAAGTTAACTTTTTAAAATTGTATTTTCTGCTAGGGGAAAACTTTAAATTGCAAGTATAAGCAATAGTAATAGTGATGCTTGACTTAGCAAACAGTGCTAAAACTTCAGTTTGCCTCACTGAATCTAGGAGTAGAATTCCAAGGTGACCATCAACTGCTAACCAAAAAAAAACAACCCAAAAACGGTTACCTAACAGAGACTGACCGCGACAGCAGGTCAAATGCGTTGCTGCAGTTTCTGTCCAGAAGCAGAAAGTTAATCATAAGTCTGCAGGGTTATTTCACTGGGCCATGCAAATAGGGCAAGCAATTAATCTGTCTCTGTGTGGTCTGAAATTAATGAGAATTTGAATGTAGTTGAGGGGTCTGGAGTTTTACCATAAATTAACCATTAATCTGACATTATTAAAGAGCTGTCAGACTGTGGCACATCAGAACTGTGTGGGAACGTTGAGTCTAGATTGTTAGGGACCGTTTCTTTACCTATACCATTCAACAACCAGATCGACAAACAAATTCTGGACAACACTAGGGAGAATCACATGATTAAAGAAGGCCTTTGAATGCTGAAACTTCACAAGCCAGAAATGGCAGCTATGCTCAGAAAGTCTAATGATAAAACAATCACAGGCAGAATGATGTTTGTTTGTGCACAAATAAAATCTTTCTAGAAAAAGGAGAGGTGAGACTGGCAGGCTCTAATCTGATTGGCTGGCTTTGACTCGGGCTGCACAGGGAGTTATTAGTCTACTGGGAAACAAAGTCATGTTTGTTTACAACTTCTCAGGTAGCTAATGAGCATTTCTGAGGACGAACTATAAAGCTCACAAGCCACATGGAATTGAATGTTTGAAATATTTCACACTTCGAGTTATTAATTAGCTTTGGATAAATAGGATATACTTGAGTGCTCTGCTTTGTTTTTCAGATCTGTCTGTGAAGGATAGTCATTATCCATGAATAAAGACTGCTGCACTATAAAACAGTTGCTATGCATGTTGTTGCATGGTCTGTAATTTCTGGGTTCAAAATAAACCATCCATCAACATGACATAAAATTAAAAGAGGAACACTTGTTGTTTCAACATTAATCCAATAATCATTGCCAGGTTTGTTTGTATCAAACAGTTTGTCAGCTTGTTTAAATGTCAGAACTGATACTTCCATAAACTTACTCCCAGAGCCATTTATATCGAAGATGATATTTAGCCGCACCATATTGGTGTTTTGTAACATCTATATTTTTTTTAATGAGGTGGGTTGTTAGCCCAACGCTCAACCCCCAACCTGAAGGACCAGGACATACACACATACACTACGGACAATTTGGATTACCCAATTCACCAACAGCACAACTTTGGACTGTGGGGGAAACCGGAACACCCGGAGGAAACCCACGCAAACACGGGGAGAACATGCAAACTCCATACAGAAACTGACCCAGCTGGGGCTCGAACCAGCAACCTTCTTGCTGTAAGATGACAACACTACCCACTGCGCCACCGTGTCGCCCATTACTTCCATATATTCATTCATTTTCATTTCGGCTTAGTCCCTTTATTAATCTGGGGTCGCCACAGCGGAATGAACCGCCAACTTATCCAGCATATGTTTTACGCAGCGGATGCCCTTCCAGCTGCAACCCATCTCTGGGAAACATCCATACACACCCATTCACACTCATACACTACGGACAATTTAGCTTACCCAATTCACCTATAGCGCATGTCTTTGGACTTGTGGGGGAAACCGGAGCACCCGGAGGAAACCCACGCCAACACAGGGAGAACATGCAAACTCCACACAGAAACGCCAACTGACCCAGCCGAGGCTCGAACCAGCGACCTTCTTGCTGTGAGGCGAACGTGCTATCCACTGCGCCACTGTGAGGCCCTACTTCCATATAGTAAGTGTAAAATAATATGCTAAAACAGCAGTATGTCTGAACTGAAGCTATGAGAACTTTGAAGAAATGATTGAATCTTGTGTCTAGACACTTATTTTGGTAACACTTTACTTGAAGGGATGTTCATAACACTGTCATTAAACCTTAATCATCATAACATGATACATATCATGAATGTGACTGAGATTTAAGCATGACAACTTAATAACAACTGTCACTGAGTGTCATTAGCTCAGTCATGACATTTTGAATGCAAAGATGACACTGTTTGTTATGGCAACTTGACATAAACAAATACATCACAACCTGATTTTTGTCTTTGTCATGACAACTTGACATTACCAAGATGACAAAACGTGTCATATATCTGCCATAAACATGATTGACATGAACCCACTATAAATGTCATAATTCATTCATTCATTCATTTTCTTTTTGGCTTAGTCATTTTATTAATCTGGGGTCGCCACAGCGGAATGAACAGCCAACTTATCCAGCATATGTTTTATGCAGCGGATGTCCTTCCAGCTGCAACCCATCACTGGGAAACATCCATACACACTCATTCACACACATACACTAAAGACAATTTAGCTAACCTAATTCACCTATAGCGCATGTATTTGGACTGTGGGGGAACCGGGAAGGAAACCCACGCATACACGGGGAGAAAATGCAAACTCCACACAGAAATGCTAACTGACCCAGCCAAGGCTCGAACCAGCGACCTTCTTGCTGTGAGGCGATCATGCTACCCATTGCGCCACAGTGACGCCCTAAATATCATAATGTTTATGACATATTTATGACAAGTTATGTTGTCTTAGTGATGTCAAGTTGTCATGACAAAGATAAAGACATGAAGACAATGTATTTGGTTGTCATAACAAACAATGACATCTTTACATTTAAAATGACATAACTGAGCAAATGACAGTTGCCATAAGCATACACAAAATCTCATTCACATTCATGACAAGTCATGTCATGATTATAAAGGTTTCATGACTTATGTCTTATAAACACCCCTTCAAGAAAAGCGTTAGCCTTATTTGTCATTAACGAATCCCCATGACAGTCCACATCAAGCAAATTCCAAAATCAGGAGACAAAATCCTGTATTCTGAATAAAGCTTAAGATCTCATTTGTCACAATGTCACACCAATGTTCAAACCATCCATATGACAAACTGTAAAACAATCAAGACGCATCAATAATTGACACAATATTTGAGGGTATCAAAACATTGGAAGTCAGTGAAAGTCACACAAAATATATCAGAATTGAATTATGCTTATGTTTTAGCGTAAGGGATCCCGCCTGAAATCTGTATTCCATCTGAAATTATTTTGCCACAAATAATGGCCATTAATTGGCTGTTGGTGAACATGTCAAACCAGTGCTTAAAAACTAAATATTTTAGCTTAGGATTATAGGAGTCTTAGAATTCCAAAAATTTCTCTTAGATGCTCAAATCGTGACCAAAATCAAACAACATCAGCTGAACACTGCAGTGACTCAAGGTTCAGTGCTTGCTGCTCTTTAGTTCTCTTATTACACAGATTCATTGTGCATGATCATAAAGCACATGGCTTCTTCTACAACTGCTCTGTCTTTGTAAATCACTATTACAAATACATGATCACTACCGGCAGATACAGTGGTTCTTTAAAAGCAGGCTCAAAGCCTTTCCAGACACTTCACCCTCTCTGTTTCGCTGGTAAAAAGAGCTGCCAACCTCTACTTGAATTTATTATATCTTTTAAAAAAGCACATAAAAGCAAAAGGGTCATTTGCATTTAGCTATACACATAAAAATATTGTATTGTATTAGCATTTCGTCAAGACAGATTCAGCATTTTTTGAGCCTGAAACCACTATTTTTGGAAAGCGATTCCCAGAGTGGTTAAATATAGTACGTCACCCATGCACTTTTGTGTGTGCACAGATAATCTGTAAAGCTTGTGAAACAATGATGCCATTATTCCACGTCTTGAACCTAGTCAGACACCGCTGTGTCATTTAATAGCAGCAACAACAGCAATGGTGGAAGGTTTGGAATGGTGGAGCCCCTGCTCCAAGTCTCCTTCTATGTTTTTAGTGTATCTCTGTGGCAGGATTACAATGCCACATACTGGTCTGCCATATTCTACATAATTTTGAATAGAACTTTTACAATTTTGATTGTTTCAAAGCAGCTTTACATACTGTAGATGAAGAAAAAAGAATATAAGTCATAACAAAATCTTTTGCTTTATCAGTTAAAAGTCAAATCTCTCTTTCCCTTTCTCTCTTTCTCGCAATAAAGACGTTTTGTTAAGTAAAAGTGAAATATTCAGTTTTAAATCATATCTTATTCTTACCTGTATGACCAAAAATAAAAGAGTAGTATATCAAATATGTGTACATACATACAAACATACATACATACATGCATGCATGCATGCATGCATGCATCCATCCATCCATCCATCCATCCATCCA
>CAIGQW010054150.1:868730-899269 GCA_903798125.1 Danio choprae | reverse complement strand
AAAGACGAAATCATTGTTATAGCAGTAAATTCATTTAACATGAACTAAACTGTAGGCCATATGACACAGCATTCATATGTGCTGTTTGGATTATACAGTGAGGGATCCCATATTCACTCAAAATACGTTATGTTATCAGTGAAATGTGTGAATGACAAAATACTGTGTTTATAACACAAACCTAGAACTAAAGCTGCAGTGTTGTAATTAGTAGTCCAGGTATTGGTGTTCCTGAAGCGCAGAAAATGAGTAGCTGTGTTCAAATCCACCTGGCGTAGTGTGCTATTTCCTCCAGACAGCTTCTGTCACCCTGAATAAGTACTAATTGAATAGGCCAGAGTGTAAGCAAAGCAAAGCAGATGCAGTCTGTGCGCCAGGCCAATGGAGGAGCGTGTAATGAAAACAAACAGTGGACAGACCCCAAGAACCTGGTGATTGGCACAGAATGATTCAACGGAGCGCTCTAATTACTACTTTGGCATCTTAAATAGCATTTGGGTTATTTTCTTCCTCTGTTGCTGGCTAGTTTCAAGCTGCTGCGACAGAATTATGGCACAGCATTAACTCCCGATGGCCTGCATCCCAATCTGCAAACTTCTACTATGCACTAAACATATTTACTTTGCATGGTGATGGAAAAGGATATATCTGAGCAGATGGTATGACAGTATACTGGGACACACAACTATGATAGCACAAAACTCTTTGCTATGTCTATTTCCCTTCTAGACCTGTACATTTCAACAAGTCGACAATTAAACGCTTTTGGAATGTCATGAAAGGAGATTTTTATTTCAGGGACGGCTGTAGTTTCTTTCAGTGCGATTTGAAAGACAGCATTTTTTGTTTCCTGTTCAAAACAAAAAGCATGAATCATTTCAAATAAGTAGAGGAATGTGCAATAATATTTGCATGTTGACATGCAGTTTAAAATACAAAAATTGTTGCGTCAGCTTTAGCCTTGCATTCTTGAAATCTTGTTATAACTAATGAGTTGGAAATAAAGGTGGCTATATGTGGAGGCAATGTTAGCCTGTGACTAGCATTAATGGGTAAACACTAAAAATCCAATGGGAAATGAAAAAGTTAAGGGACACTCCATTTTTTTTTTTTTTTTGAAAATAGGCTCATTTTACAATCCCCCTAGCGTTAAACAGTTGAGTTTAACCATCTTTTAATCCATTCAGTCAATCCGGCAGCGGAACTTTTAGCTTAGCTTAGCATAGATAATGGAATCAGATTAGACCATCTCTGTCACGATCGCAAAACACCCACTATCACCCGAACTGCCACCGAACTGCACTACATTTCCCATTAGGCACCTCTCTCACGCACCAGTTCTGGATCACCTCTGACTACTTGCACACTGCTGTAGCTCTTAAAGACTGACTATATGGACTATATATAGACCTCACTTCTTCACACACATTGCTGAGTCTTGTTTGCTGTAACATTTCAAAGCGTTCTATTCTCTAGCCTTGCCATGTTTTCTGACACTTGTTTTGTTCCACGTTTATGTTGTTTTGCCGCCTGTATCGACCTCTTTGCCTGTGACCATGATTTCGCTTTTGGATTACCCTCATGATAAGGGTGACGCCTGACTAAGTTGTAAATAAACTGGACCCCAGCAACTTAGCTAATTATAGGCCTATTTCAAATCTTCCATTTATGTCTAAAATACTAGAAAAAGTTATTTCTGCCCAATTATGCTCCTTTCTACAGATAAACAACGCTTTTGAAGTGTTTCAGTCAGGTTTCAGGCCTCATCACAGTACAGAAACTGCATTAGTGAAAATAACCAATGATCTACTCTTAGCTGCTGACCAAGGCTGCATCTCGTTATTAGTTTTACTTGATCTTAGTGCTGCATTTGACACCATTGACCACAATATCCTTATAGATCGCTTAAACTCTACAGGTGTCCAGGGACAGGCTCTACAATGGTTTAAGTCATACTTAACTGACCGTTACCAGTTTGTCAATATAAATGGAGAGCCCTCACAAACCAGGCCAGTAAAGTATGGGGTGCCTCAAGGGTCAGTTCTAGGCCCTTTGCTGTTTACAATATACATGCTACCCCTGGGAGACATTATTAGAAGACATGGGATCAGCTTCCACTGCTATGCAGATGATACCCAATTATATATTTCAACAAAACCTGATGAGACATCTGAACTGTCTAAACTAACTGAATGTATTAAAGATATTAAAGACTGGATGACCAACAATTTTCTTCTCTTAAACTCAGACAAAACAGAATTATTACTTATTGGGCCTAAATCCTGTACACAGCAGATCTCACAACTTGACCTGCAATTAGAGGGATACAAAGTTAGCATTAGTTCTACTGTAAAAGATCTGGGCGTTATATTAGACAGCAATTTATCTTCTGAAAATCTGAGAAAATTTATCTTCTTTTATCTGAGAAATATCGCTAAATTATGAAATATGCTATCCATCTCAGATGCAGAAAAGCTAGTTCACGCTTTTATGACCTCTAGGCTGGTAATGCTCTGTTAGCTGGTTGCCCAGCTAAACTTGAGCTAGTACAAAATGCAGCTGTCAGAGTTCTTACCAGGTCTAGAAAATATGATCATATCACCCCAATTTTATCCTCCTTACACTGGCTGCCTGTTAAGTTCCGTATTGATTACAAAATATTGCTTTTTACCTTTAAAGCTTTAAATAATCTACCTTCTGTTTATCTAACTAACCTTCTGTCTCCTTACAATCCAACCCGCTCTTTAAGATCTCAAAACGCAGGGCTTCTGGTAGTACCTAGAATAGCAAAGTCGAGTAAAGGAGGTCGAGCCTTCTCATTTATGGCTCCTAAACTCTGGAATAGCCTTCCTGATAATGTCCGAGGCTCAGACACACTCTCTCAATTTAAAACTAGATTAAAGACATATCTTTTTAGTAAAGCATACACTCAATGCGTCGCATAACGGTATGGTGTATTAGTGTACTCCTCCTGTCTTAATACACCAGCCATTGTGTTAGAAACTCTCATATGCTTTACATATTTGTTATATAACTGCTATTTTCATCTATAACAATCCATTTTCTTTCTGGTTTAAATACACTATGAACAGCAGCTACGCTAAAAATTTTCTTTATTTTATATTTCCACCTGGGGATACTCAAAAAATGCATAAACTGCATTTGGACCCTCACCTACATTGTCCCACACCCTTAGTTACAATCTCGCTCAAAAATGACCAAATGGTATCAATAATTTTTCTATTTAAGCTTTACTCTTCCGTAGTTACATCGTGTACGTACTACGACCAATGCTGCATTCATGGTACGGCAGCAAAGTTAGTTGATTATTATGCCAAATTGAGAGTATAATTTAGCGTAAATCTCTACATTTATATCTTCTGCATGCATTTCAGGGAATGTTGACTTAATTTATATGTGGGCTGTCTTGTTAAATGACTACTTTGTATATCATGTGCACAACAATAGTGCTGTTTCAACACTTCTTAAATTGTCCAAAAAAAAACTCTTTACAGACCATGGCTGCATTTCCGGAATCCTTCAAAATGCTACATCAAGTTGTAATATTGTTAATATGTGTTTCTCGAAATCCTTTTAGTTAGGTATAACTTCTGCAAGTTGTAAGTTCCTGGACCAGCTGTACTTTATCACTGTTGACAGTTAATTTTTCATATGCTTCTTTTAATATCACTCATGTATGGATATATTCACTAATAGTCAAAATATACCGAGGTGAGCCTGTGTTATTAATTTCAGTGGTTGTTATCTGAGAATAACATACCTTGAACTGTCATGATGACCAATCAGAATCAAGTATTCCAGAGAGCTGTGTGATAATGACTACTTTAACAAGCCCTTAATATGACCCGTCTGAACATGTCAATCTGAAACATCGCAACACATCAAGGAAAACTGCAGTTAAAATCACTTCACAGCGGCAGTGAAGTAAGAAATTATTAAGTTGTTTTAAAAGAAAGCTTTAAATCGCATTCAAAATAAACCAATTGCCAGCTGCTGTTTATAATGCATCCGGCCAATGAAGTTAAAGCTGTCGATGGACAGTTGATCACGAGGGAGGGCCTCTGAACTTCTGAACTCTCATCTTGGAGAGGATTAGAGGCCTGCCCCTCTCTTTCATCTCTTCTGGTCTGTTCCTCTCATGTTTATCCTCATTTCCCCTGCATTTGCTCATGCTGTGCGTTCCGCCTCTGTTCATGCCATTTGTGATATAATCAGCTTTACCGCTGTCGAGTGAATCAGTCACGGATGAAAATAAAAGCTCATCTTCTGCCTCTGTCTTTTTCCTCCCAGGATTGAAGGACCGGTCAGTGTGTGTGTTTCTGTGTCTGTTTATCTGTGTGTGAATGTGTGTATCTGTAACCACTTTTCTGCTGTTGTTCTAAGAACAGTCAGGTACGATTTCATTTGTGTTCCTAAGCCCATGTTCCACAGAGACTTTTAATTTTGAATAGTCATGCCATCATAAACTCCCCACGCTTGTTTAAAACCAGTCTTCAATCCTCACAGTCTGATTGAGAAACAATATAAAGTAGGTCTCAGACCAGATAAGAAGCACTGCATTAAATTTCATTGTTCTGCACCATGTTTTTAAAATATGTACATTTATTGTACCTCAGTATCTTCAATGTAGTTTCAATGTAGTATTTTCAATGTACGTTTCATCTCGTTTTACACTTGGACAACTAATCGAATGCTTAAGTGTATTTAAAACTGTTTATTTTAATTAAATTAAATTATTGATACTGTAAAAGGAACCTTACAAACATAATGTTACATAAACCTTGCACCGTAAGTTAATCAATGGCTGAAATAGCCCTAGGTATGGATAGACAACCATGCTGAATCATGCATTTTCTACATAGAAACTGTTTATTATTTATTTTTTGTTTTTTAACAAAGTAAATACCAGGAAAAAAGGATTCCCAAAAATGGAAATATCTGATCATCGTCCATATCGCTGTTTACATTACACTTACGCTACCAAGGCAATGACTGGGGCATTTGTATTACATTTCAAAGAGTTTCGTTAGCACTAACACAGTAGAAAATGAAACCATATCTGTGCTGACTGGACAGGATCGGCATGGAATGGAATGGAACTGTAATGCTGTGTTTACACCAGATGAGGCATGTGTGAATAAAACATGCTATTCTCGCGTAAATAGACTTGTGAATATTTTGAGTTTACTTGCACGTCAAATGCGCTTCATTCGCATGTGAAATTCACTTCACAACAGATGGGGATTCGCATCATGGGTGGGGATTCTTTCTGCCTGGTGACTCTAGTTTCGTTGGTAAATGGCTAACATGGATTTTATTGAGAGAGTAGCTATGCTTTATGTGCTTTAGGAAGGCTGAACAACAGCATAGATTCGTACGGTGCCATGTCTGAGTCCACTTGTCAGGGTTCTGCCACTCCGGTCTTGTAAATCCATGTTTTGGTGGCAGAGTCCAGACACTAGTCCTGTCTTGTCCTGTATGTTGTGCTCGAGTTTTCTCGTGTCGAGCACTCGTTTTCTGTCATTGTATGAGTACGTGTGCGCTCCCGCTTAATGTGGGCGCGTGAGGTCCGCACGTGGTCTGGATGCGCGCTCTGGTCCTGGTGTTTGTGTTCGTTCTGTCTGCAGCGTGGTGTTTCATTCCCAGCATCTCAGTTTTTAGTTGGTTTCGGTTAGCGCTGGGATGAAACATGCACGTTGCATGTGTGAGTGCACAGTGAGTGTTTTCATTTATCGTATACTCGTGTCTTGCATTCAGTCTGCTGTTGGTGTTTACATGCACCGTGTGCTTTATCATGTGAACGCGGGTAATGAGTTCTCTCATTGGCTGCGTGTTCTAGTCTCGTTTTCTGTGAGCACATGGCTTGTGTTGATTGTTTTGTGTCATGTGCTCTCCCGTCTATTGTCTAGTCCCACCCTCTTTGTTAACCCATTATTAGTTTATCCTGTTCACCTGTTTGTGTGTTAATTATTTCTGCTTATATTCTCCTCATGTCTGCTGTCCTGTGCCAGTTCGTCGTCGTATCCTGCCTTGTCCTGTCATGTCCAGCCCTGTCCAGCCCTGCTCTTCCCTACCAGCCCAGTTTGTTTGTTTGCTTATTTGTTTTGTTAATCTTTTCCCCCTCGGGGTAGTTTGTTTTGCTTTTTGTTTTATTTTTATTATTAATAAACCCTTATTTTCCCTGCAGTTGAGTCCTCGCTCCTTTCCCCAACCACCAACTGTGACAGTAAAAACAAATATTTCAAAAAAATCTCTTTTCACACTGTCATTATGGGGTATTGTGTGTAGAATGTTGAGGAAATAAATGAATTTAATCCATTTTGAAATAAGGCTGAAACATACAAAAATGTGGAAATAGTGAAGCGCTATGAATACTTTCCGGATGCACTGTATTTGTGTGTATCTGTGTGTTTGTGTGTATATCTGTGTGTGTATCTGTGTATGTATCTTTTTGTATATCTATGTGCACGTTTGAGTGTGCATCTGTGTGATTATATGTGTATATTTGTGTGTATCTGTGTGTGCGTATGTGTGTATCTGCATCTGTGTGTGAGCATGTACGAATTTGTGTGAGCATTTGTGTATCTATTTGTGCACGTATGTATCTGTGTGTGTTTGTGTGTATCTTTGTGTGTGTGTGAGTGTGAATCTGTGTAGGTGTGTGTGTGTGTGTTTGTCTGTGTGCATATATGTGTGCATCTGTGTGAGTAGGTGTGCATTTGTGTGTGTGTATCAGTGTGTGCGCATGTGTGTGTATGTATCTGTGTGAGCATGTGTTTATCTGCATGTGCATGTGTATCTGTGTGTGTGTACATGTGTGTGAGCATTTGTGTTTCTATTTGTGCGTTTATGTCTCTGTGTGTGTTTGTGTGTTTCTTTTCTGTACATGTGTGTGCACGTCTGTGTAGGTGTGTGAGCGTGTGTGCATATGTGTTTGTCTGTGTATATATATGTGCGTGTGACAGCATATGTGTATCTGTGTGTGAGTGTGCATCTGTGTGGGTATATGTGTGTATGTGCATGTGTGAGCATGTGTGTATCTGCATGTGCGTGTGTGTACATGTGTGTATGTATCTGTGTGAGCATGTGTGTGACTGCATGTGCATGTGTATCTGTGTGTGTGTGTGTGTGTGTGTGTGTGTGTGTGTGTGTGTGTGTGTATCTGTGTGTGTTTGTGTATGCCTCTGTGTGTTCACATGTTTATGTGTGTGAGCATGTGTGTATTTTTCTGAGCATGTGTGTATCTGTGTGTATGTCTGTGTGCATCTGTTTGTGTGTGTGTGTGTTTATGTGCATCTGTGTGTAGGTGTGCACGTGTGTGTATCTGTGTCTGTTTGTCTATGCGTCTATATGTTTGGGTATATATCTGTGTGTGTTCTCACTGTGGGTGTCTGTGTGTTTGCACATAGCCAACAGTGCATATGACCTTTTATTCCTGTGCAGTATCGCTCCACACTTCCACACTTGACATTTTTTCCATGGCTGGTGTCCACAGCTCAGTGTGAGAGCCAAAGACACAACACGGGACATAGGACAGCTCACAACCTCCATCAAACACCTCTGAAAAATTCAAAGTGGTAACAGAGGCTCATTTGGGCATCTGAGTGTGTGATGCTGACAACCTGTGTGTGATATCCATCTAAAATAATACTGCAAGTGATGTTTGTACATTGTGGAAGCTGACATTGTCAGGTATGTGATTCGCTTTGCCAAAAAACAAATGAATATTAAAGCAATGTTGGATAATTTTTACTGTTAAAAAAAAGTAATCTGATGATAAATGCTGTTAAAATGACCCAAAAATGTAATATATGTGGGGGAAAAAAAAAAATTAAATGAATAAATTATAGATAAAAATATGACATAGTTAAGCATTTAGAGTTTGTCTTGTTTCTAGTGCAAATATCTAAAAATTCTTAAATCAAGAAGCTTTTTTTAGACAAGCCAAAAATATTGTCTTGTTTAAAGAAATAATATTTAAAGATTAAATGAGTTTTTCCTTAAAACAAGCAAAATAGTCTGCCAACGGTTAAGCAATCATAATTCATTCATTCATTCCTTTTCATTTCGGCTTAGTCCCTTTATTAATCTGGGGTCGTCACAGTGGAATGAATCGCCAACTTATCTATCTACCTGTCTGTCTGTCTGTCTGTCTATCTGTATGTATGTCTGTATGTTTGTCTATCTTATAAACACATCCTCTGGTTTCACTGAATGAATCAGTTGTTTTAACAAAACCATTGAATGAATAATTAAATGACTCACTTGTTGAAACGGTGACTTCTATCTATCTATCCATCCATCTAATCATCCATGTTTATTCTTATTCTTATTCTTATTCTTATTATTTAATTTGTGTCAATGTTGCAAACCCATGCAATATTTTATGCCTTCACTACACACTTTGTAGCATTTGCTTTGTAAAGGAAAAATGAACAGCTGACAAAACTGGTCCAAAGCACCAGTGGAGAACAGCAGATCACAGTGTTTTTGAGCCGGGGAGGTTTTTCCGCAAGGGAGCTGTGAATGACAAGTGTTCCCAGTTTTACAGAAATCTGTTCTGTGGCCACAGATTCTGTGTGGGCTGTTCATAAGCAAACCGTGCCTTTTCCGAACAAGACCATTTCCCCAGTCAAGCTAAACTGGATCAGGTAGCTCATCAAGTTTGGCAGAACATACGGTGTCCTTCAGTCAGGCTGAAGAAACAGACTGTTGGCAGATATGTTTTAATAATGTTGGCACTCACATCAGGGGGAGAGTCAGTCTCTAAAGTAAAGGATCCGTTCAGTACAGACCGCCAACGCACACTTACACTAAAGGGAAAAATCACTGGGATTAAACTATTTTGATTTCAACTTCGTGTTGAAAATTCAAATCCGGTTTCGGTAGTATTGATACAATGCATTATTTGACATGTATTTAAATGTAAGATTTTTAAATGAAGAATTTCTTAGTATTTATGTTCAGTTTTTGAAAACAGCACAGTACAATTGTTGAAATAACACCATAAACTTTACATTTCAAGCACTTTCAAGGAGCTATGTTTGTTTGTAAGTACTTTACAGGCCTTGAATTCACATGTCTGAAATTCAAGCACTTTCAAGAAGCCAGTCTAAGGGATTGTTAGACTGCAATAATCAGGTTTATTATTAATGGAATGGTTTCCAACGGTATTCTGAGCTGATTCATATACAAGCATCCATAAAGCACACTGCTACTGTGATTACAAATGTGAAAACACATCCCTCATGAATGGTCAACATCATCACTTTGTGTCATTCATACGCTGACTCATTAACCGCAAATGAGTGGACAAACCTATTTTCCAGCACATTTTCAGCACAGCATGATTTATTCAGATAACAGCTACTGAATAACAGCTCATTCTAATACCCTTCGCTGTTTCATTTGTCAGCGACACTAATTGATTTACGGGAACCTTTAGGGAATCCTGCTACCAAAATAATAATAGCACCCATATATTAGATATGTGTGTGTTTTATGAATTTAATGAGGCTGAAATGTGCTTCTCTAATGGTGTGTGATATTATTTGAGGCTCGAGGAAATACGGTGATGTGGATTATTACAGACACATGTTGCTTTTTCTCGGGATAATCTACATGTACAGTAAACACATACACATGGGTAGACACTGTTAAATATGATGATGCTATCAGGGTTCTTTTTACACAACATGCACAGATTTTTGACAAAATTAGTTTAATTCATTCTAATGGCAGATGTACTGTTTATCACTCACTCACTCACTTTCCTTCGGATTAGTCCCTGCTTTATCTGGGGTCGCTACAGCGGAATGAACCACCAATTACTCTGGCATATGTTTTACACATCGGATGTCCTTCCAGCTGCAAACGAGCAACCAGTGACCTTCTTGATATGGAGGCAAACGTGCTAACCATTCAATCATTTATTTTCCTTTGGCTTAGTCCCTTATTTATCAGGGGTCGCCACAGCGGAATAAACCGCCAACCATTCCACCATAGGCTTTATGCAGCCAATGGCCTTCCAGCCACAGCCCAGTACTGGGAAACACCCATACACTCTCACATTTACACACTCACTCATACACTATGGCCAATTTAGTTCCGGAGCACCCGGAGAAAACCCACGTCAACACGGGGAGAACATGCAAACTCCGCACAGAAATGTAAACTGGCCTAGCCGAGACTCAAACCAGCAACTTTCTTGCTGTGAGGCGAAAGTGTTTTCTACTAAGCCACCATGCTGCCCCACATGGTAAGCACTTAGCCGCTAATATACTGTTTATATGTACCCTATTTAATTGTAAAATCACATGAAACTCTCAGTGTACATGTCCATTACATGTATTATAAACAATACATATCTGTACTGACAGTATGTAACAATAAACACACTAAGAGGTCATTCACAGAACACTTTTTTTTCCATTCAAGTGCTCTACTTTTCCATAGTTTTTGCATGTAAACACACGATCGACGGACACGCATGACAGTTACTTTTGCAGTAGGTCATTCATTAGTGTCACATTTTTAGGAAGCCGTGTACTTCTAGTACTGCTCAGCAAAAGCTGGGTTTCCTTTACCCTGTGTTAATGTGTATTCGGAAGTATTGCATGAGAAACAAGTGATGGAAAAGACCAATTTTTAATAAAAATCCATTAATTTGCTAGCAAGTTTTTAGGCTTGCTTGAGGTGGTTTTGGGTTAATGTGACTAACGGGATGGAAACACATTTGCTGATAAACCCATGCGACTAATCAACTGTCTCCATTATGCTTGCCTTGTTTACTGTTGCTTGCTGGGTTACACAAATACACCTTTTATATAATAGACAATTTGCTTTAAGTAAATGACATGCACCACACACCCATAACATCTGGTGGCAGAATAGTGCCAACCTCCAATAGTATGAGCTATGCTATGCTGCAATGACTTCTGTTTGAAATTATGTTTCAGTGGTGTTCACCAACTTTTCTGGGCAGTCTGAAGTTAACCAAAACATTTACAAGTTAATAAAACCGGCAAGAGAATGCAGTTGTATTGTTTCTCTGTGCATGTGTGTGCGTGCAGTTTTGGTGGTTTACAAGGACAATTGTAGAAGTTTGTATAATGACATGGGAATAACTAAGGACATGCTATAAGGTTTTTAAATTCTCCAGTAAATAAACAACTGATGTAATGTCTTTTAAAGTATAGTTTCAGTCCATATTTCCAATCTTTCCTCGCTTTATACAATCATTTAGGTTATTTGTCTCTTTCCTGTAATAGTGCAGGAAACAGAAAACAGGAGTGCTTGCTAAAATAGTGCCCCTTCTGGAATAAGACACATTGGAAAATCTTTCATACAAATTAATTGTGCCTTTACTGTATCTATGTACACAAATTTACATTTAAGGAGTTTCGATTTTATTACAGTACATCATAGTCGCCCAACAATCCTGGGTTTAAGTCCAGGTAACACAAATACTGATAAAACATTTTCCCTGAATAGATTGGAAATTATGCTTAAATGCACAAATGGCAACATGTTTTGTGAATAGTAAAAAGGTCAAAATGGTTATATTTAAAAGTCCTCATACTTTCAAAGATCCAGCATTTTAATTGGTAACAGCAGTCATATGTAATTTCAAGAGTTCACACTTAGCTGATGATTGATAATAAAGCGTATTTGGCATGCTGTCCGGGGAGAGAGCCCTGAGCTCAGAATATCCTCAAGCCCGGGGCTCCCTCCCGTTTGAAGGGCGAGAGGGGAGTTTGAGCTCAGGTAGGTCTCGAGAACTCCCCTGCTTGTGAACGTGTTTGAGATATTTTTTAGGATGCTATTTGGGAGTAGTCAATTTACTTATACTGAATGTCTTTGGACGGTGAGAGGAAACCGGGAAGCCCGGGGAAAACCCACGCGAGCACGGGGACAACATGCAAACTCCGCACAGAAACACCGACCGGCTTGGTGAGGGGCAAAACCAGGGGTGTTCTTGCTGTGAGGCAACAGTGCTTACCACTGGGCCGCCGTGCCACCCAGTCAGGAGAAGGGAAGGAGTAGGGGTGGAAGGGTGATTCTTCAAGACGAAGATGACTGGAGTGGAAAACTCTGGTTATTTATCTGATTGGTGCAATAAACGGAGCTGATGCGGTGCCAGCCATGTTCAATCGTAAGCACGTGATCCTCTCGAAATTAGTTTATAAATAAACCACACTTAATGGCATTTTATTATTTTTATACCAGCTAGAGTGGTAAACTTTAAAAAGTTACTTAAGTAGCGTGCTTAACTTTAAAAAGTCACAATAAGCTGCTTGTACAAATAAGCACTTTGGTAAAAACAAAATCCAAAACTACATAGTCCTTTGTGAAAAAGTGTTTGCCCCCCCCCCTTTAAAACATAACTTAACTCTGGTTTATCACACCGAGTTCAATTTCTCTAGCCACACCCAGGCCTGATTACTGTCCCACCTGTTCGCAATCAAGAAATCACTTAAATAGAATCTTCCTGACAAAGCGAAGTAGACCAAAAGATCCTCAAAAGCTAGACATCATGCCGAGATCCAACATGAAACAGTGGAGAACCTTCATAGGCTGACCAAATTACTCAAAGAGCATAGCGACAACTCAAAAGAGGTCACATAGACCATACAACAACATCCAAAGAACTGCAGGGCTCACTTGACCCAGTTAAGGTGAGGGTTCATGACTCCACCATAAGAAATGGTATTGTTTCTATTCCAGCTAGAGTGCTAAACTTTAAAAGTAACTATAGATCACAATAAGTGATCTTTGGTCATTTATTTATTTGTTTTGGATAAGGAAACTCTCATTTTTATCTGATTACATCAGTAGTACTGCACCTGCGGTTCCACACATTATGCATTTCAGCAAAATGAGCTGTTAATTATTTATTTTAATGATGTATGGGTGACCCTTGCAGGCATTTTTTCGGCTTCATTCACCTCTAATTTTGAGAACACAATCCTCCACAGTCAAAGACAGACTTCTCATTTTGGAAAAAAACTGATGCGAATGTTTGATATGTGTTGAATACCCCAGTTACCTGAGAGCAGAGGGAATATTATTTATATATTAAACAACGCCTAACAACATGCCTGTATTAAATTAACTCTAAACAACAGCTTCTTGGGGCTTTTTGCCTAATTAACTGCCCAGGCTTCAAACATTTAGATGTAACAACAGTCAAGTGAGATAAATTGTGTTATGAATCTTGCACAGTGATTATAAATCACACAGACAGGAATGTTTTTACAGAAATCTGACTAATCCTGTCAGCAGTCCAGTAAAGTTGGGCAGCTCTGAATGGCACCCCACCGTGTAACATCTCTAAAAATAAACCAGGAGACATTCTTCTCATGCCACTAAATTGTTTTTGAAATCATGAGACAACTCAAACAGTACTTAGTAGTAAATGACTATAAACATAAGTGCAAGATAAGAGCATAAGTGATGTAATTGTCACTGTAAAAATTGCCTTAAATAACTTAAGTAATCTTAACTTTATTGTATTAGGTCTTACTAATATATTGAAATTATTCCTTACTTATTTTGAGTCACATTTACTCAAACCATTCAAGTTTTGTTGGCTTAAATGGATCTCTAATCTGTATCTGAGTTACACTGTAAAATAAAATGCTAGGTAGGCAATTTCTCCATGTTGTCCCAACACAAATCGATTAAGTTAACTTAATAGTTTTTACAAATTTAAGTGGATTGAACATAAAACAATTAAGTTGTGCCAAGAAGACTCAAGAATTGTGTTGATTCATTCATTCATTTTCATTTCGGCTTAGTCCCTTTATTAATCTGGGGTCGCCACAGCGGAATGAACCGCCAACTTATCCAGCATATGTTTTACGCAGCGGATGCCCTTCCAGCTGCAACCCATCTCTGGGAAACATCCATACACACCCATTCACACTCATACACTACGGACAATTTAGCTTACCCAATTCACCTATACTGCATGTCTTTGGACTTGTGAGGGAAACCGGAGCACCCGGAGGAAACCCACACCAACACAGGGAGAACATTCAAACTCCACACAGAAATGCCAACTGACCCAGCCGAGGCTCAAACCAGCGACCTTCTTGCTGTGAGGCAAACGTGCTACCCACTGCGCCACTGTGAGGCCTGTGTTGATTCAGCTTATTTTAAATAAGTAGTTTGAACAAGCAGCAAAAATATGTTTTGGAGTGTAGTACAACTAGAAATCTGCAAGGTTAGGTTAACACATTCAGTTTAATAAGATCAAATTTTAAGTTCATATAACGTGTTATAATAAACTAACATAAACATCTGAGCCAAAGCAACTTGTTTCATTCAATTAATTGCACTGATTGTGTTTACAGAGTGTAATGCTGACTCTACAGCACTTTATATCAACAAGAAAATCTAAAGTCTAATCATGAGCAGCCAGACAACTGATTTAAAAAAAAAGAGATTTGTCTGTATATTATTAGTAGAATAATCATTAGTTCAGTAAACATTGACAAACGGACATTTTAAGGGAAATATCAATAAGCTTTACCATTCGCTGAACCAGCAAAACGACAGTGGAAACAGCTTCTGAAAATCTGCTCACAATTCTATTATATCATGATGTGTAAAACATTCGCTGGATAATCTGGCTGTTCATTCCGCTGTGGCGACCCCCAATAAATAAAGGGACTAAGCCAAAGGAAAATTAATAATTGAATGTTCATCCAACACTTATTTGACTTCAAATATCAGTAACCAAATCACTACAAAGCTACGATTCTGGAAAAGAGTTGAACTGGTTGAGCGTAATCATTGTACCATTTAACATACTCTTTGAAATCTGCACAATGATTTTGTTCGATTTTTTATTATTCAGAATCAGTTCAGTTTAAACAACAGCTTTTAGTTTCAATTAAACTAATTATTAATGCATTCCTTCATGTAGCCTGCTTAAATTGCTTAAATGTAATAAACATATATACTGCTTAAATGGTTTAAAATCACTTGTCTATAAACCTCAAAGCTAGAAAAATGCATGCAAATGATCATGATGGTAACACAATATTCATTTATTCATTTTCCTTCGGCTTAGTGCCTTTACTCACTATGGGTCGCCACAGCGGAATGAACCACCAACTTATCCAGCATATGTTTTACGCAGAGGATGCCCTTCCAGCTGCAATCCAGTACTGGGAAACATCCATACACACTCACACTCACACCATTCACACACATAAACTACGGCCAATTTAGTTTATTCAATTCACCTGTACCGCATGTCTTTGGACGGTGAGGGAAACCGAAGCACTCAGAGGAAACCCACGTCAACACGGGGCAAACATTCAAACTCCTCACAGAAATGCCACCTGGCCAAGCCGGGACTCGAACCAGAGACCTTCTTGCTGTGAGGCGACAGTGCTAACCACTGAGCCACCATGTCGCCCTGTTTCAGTTCAGCAAAATAATTTAAATATTAGTCAAAGACAACACAAGTAAACACATCATGCATTTATTTTAAATTAAGGTTTTCATTTTTAAGGGAAAACAAAATCCAAAACTACATGGCCCTGTGTGAAAATGTATTTGCCCTGGTTTATCACACCAGAGTTCAATTTCTCTAGCCACACCTAGGCCTGATAACTGCCACACCTGTTCGCAATCAAGAAATCACGTACATTTTGAGAATGCGCATAAAAAAACGTATGCGCATAACTGAGTAGGATAAACTTTTTATTCGATAAGAAAAGATGTGCATGAACTACGATGGAAACACTTTTACCGAACAAATTCCTGTATGCGCATTAAAACAAGTCATCTGATTTTGTTATAAGAATCAGAATAAGAATCAGAAAGAGCTTTATTGCCAGGTATGTTTACACATACGAGGATTTTTTTTTCATGACAGAAGCTTCTACAGTGCAACAGAATTACAGAGACAGGACAAAAAACAGATAATAAATATATTTAAAAAAAATAGTAGTGAATGCAAATATACAAATTGACAGGTGTATGTACAGGTATATACCTATATACAACATTATATGTGCAGCTGTTATGTGCAAACTGGCATGTAAAGTATGTTGTTAAATAAGTGTATATGTGTATAAAAAGTCTATAGCAAGTCATAAAGTGTTCAAGAGATGGGTTGCCTGAGGGAAGAAACTGTTTCTGTGTCGGGCTGTTCTGGTGCACAGTGCTCTGTAGCGTCGACCCGAAGGTAGAAGTTCAAAGAGGCAGTGTGCTGTGTGTGAGGGGTCCAGAGTGATTTAATCAGCCCTTCTGCTCGCTCTGGATAAGTACACTTCTTGGAGAGTAGGGAGGGTTGTACCAGTGTTTGCTTAGCAGTCCGAACTATTCGAGGTAGTCTTCGGAGGTCAGATTTGGTAGCTGATTTAAACCAGACAGTTATTGACGTGCAGAGGACTGATTCAATGATGGAACTGTAGAACTGTTTCAGCAGCTCCTTTGGAAGGTTGAACTTCCTCAGCTGACGAAGGAAGTACAGCCTTTGTTAAACTTTCTTGACAATGGAGTCAATGTGAGTGTCCCACTTCAGGTCCTGAGAGATGGTGGTGCCCAGGAACCTGAATGACTCCACTGCTGCCACAATGCTGTCCATGATGCTTAGTGGGGGGAGAGCAGGGGGGTTTCTCCTGAAGTCCACTATCATCTCCACTGTTTTGAGCGAGTTGAGCTCCAGGTTGTTGTGACTGCACCAGAAAGCCAGCTCCTTAACCTCCTGTCTGTAAGCAGACTCATCACCGTCCTGAATGAGGCCGATAAGTGTGGTGTCGTCTGCAAACTTCAGGAGCTTGACAGAGGGGTCCTTTGAAGTGCAGTCATTCGTGTACAGGGAGAAGAGCAGAGGGGAGAGGACACACCCCTGGGGGGCGCCAGTGCTAATTGTGCGGATACTGGATGAGAATTTTCCCAGCTTTACCAGCTGCTGCCTGTCCGTTAGGAAGCTGTTGATTCACTGACAGACAGAGGTGAGCACGGAGAGCTGAGTTAATTTGGGCAGGAGAAGTTTTGGGATGATAGTGTTAAAAGCCGAGCTGAAGTCAACAAACAAGATCCTCACATAGGTCCCTGGTCTGTCTAGGTGTTGCAGAACATAATGCAGTCCCATATTGACTGCATCATCCACAGACCTGTTTGCTCTGTAGGCAAACTGAAGAGAATCCAGTGAGGATTCAGTAATGTCCTTCAGGTGGGCCAGCACCAGTTTTTCACAAGACTTCATGACCACAGCTGTTAGCGCCACCGGTCTGTACTCATTTAGTCTTGTAAGTTTGGGTTTCTTTGGGATGGGGATGATGGTGGAGCATTTGAAGCTGGAGGGCACTTTACACAGCTCCAGCAATCTGTTGAAGATCAGGGTGAAGATGGGGGCCAGTTGGTTGGCGCAGATCATCTTCACTGAACTGAAGTGCAGATGTGGGGGGAGACAAGGGGTGATGGAGGTGTTAATGGTGGTGTGAAGAGCAGTTCAGAGTGGGTGAGGGGTGTTTTCTCAAACCTGCAGTAAAACTCATTCAGGTCGTTTGCAAGTCATTCATTGTGTACAGTGCTGGGGGATGGTGTCTTGTAGTTTGTGATATTTTTTTGTGAACTTTTCCACACGGATGCTGAGTTGCTGGAAGAGAACTGAATCCTTAGTTTCTCAGAATAGTCCCTTTTTGCCACTCTGATCTCCTTTTCCAGTGTGTATTTGGTCTGCTTATACAAGGCCCTCTCCCCGTTCCTGTAAGCAACCTCTTTGGCCTGACGTAGCTGTCTGGGTTCTATAGTAAACCATGGTTTGTTATTGTTTTATGTGAGTTGAGTCCTGGTAGGAATGCACGTCTTAACAGAATCTGATGTAAGATGTTACAGTCTCTGTATGCTCATCCAGATCGTTTGCAGCAGCTTCAAAAACAGTTAATGAGGTCGAAACAGGCTTGCAGATCCCGCTCTGTTTCGTTAGTCCATCTTTTCACAGATCTTAATACAGGATTGGCTGTTTCAGTTTCTGCCTGTAGGTTGGTATGAACCAAAAAATGGTCAGAGTGCCCCAAAGCTGCTTGTTGGACAGAGCATCCATCCCGTTCACACATGATCCCTTGTCTGTAAAGTCTGTATGTGTGAAAGGGGCTATTGTGAAGTAGACCAAAATATCCGCAAAAGCTAGATACCATGCTGAGATCCAAAGAAATTCAAAAACAAATGAGAATATAATTGTGAACTAACACTCTGGAAAAGCTTAGAAAGCCTTTTTAAAGCTTTGGGACTGGAGCGAACCACAGCGAGAGTCAGTATCTACAAATGGCAAAAACATGGTACAGTGAAAATTCTTCATAAGAGTGGCAGCTGACCAAAATTACTCAAAGAACACAGCAACGACGTAGACGACACGGTGGCAAAGTGAGTAGCACATTCGCCTCATAGCAAGAAGGTTGCTGGTTCGAGCCTCGGCTGGGTCAGTTGGCATTTCTGTGTGGAGTTTGCATGTTCTCCCCGTGTTCGCATGGGTTTCCTGAGGGTGCTCCGGTTTCCCCCACAAGTCCAAAGACATGCGGTATAGGTGAATTGGGTAAGCTAAATTGGCCGTAGTGTATGTGTGTGTGAATGAGTGAGTGTGTATGGATGTTTCCCAGAGATGGGTTGCGGCTGGAAGGGCATCCGCTGCATAAAACATATGCTGGATAAGTTGGCGGTTCGTTCCACTGTGGCGACCCCAGATTAATAAAGAGACTAAGCCGAAAAGAAAATGAATGAATGAATGAACACAGCGACGAATCATAAAAGAGGTCACAAAAGACCCCACTACAACATCTAAAGAACAGCAGTCCTCACTTGCCACAGTTTAGGTGAGGGTTCATGACTCCACCATAAGAAAGAGACTGAAGATTTGCTGTAAGATATGTAACCATGAACCAGGACAATGTCCAGCCATCTGTTAAAGCTAAAGCAAACTTGGGTTCGACAACATACTATAGTATTGGTAACCTATCAACCAACAGTAAACTAGGCAAGCATAATGGAGTCAGCTGATTGGTCATGTGAGTGTAATGTTCGCTATGTCAGAGTTTATTCGGCAAATGTGTTTCCATCTAATATTATTCCCATTATTATAGTCTAAAAACACCTCAAGCAAGCATGAAAACTTTTTTGGGGATTTTTTTAAAGTTACGGCATTTCCATCACTTGTTTCACATGCATCACTTCATAATGCGCATTAACAGAGGCTGATGGAAACCCACCTACTGTCACAGCGTTCGGGGCTGATCTGGAGCAATGTAGAAAGCAGACGGGACGATAATGTGATGGCTGTGTTTCCTCAGTCAGATGTGAAAGTGTGAAGCCCGCAGCTCTTCTGAAGATCACCGCCTCATGCTTATCTCTCACAGACCCAATCACTGGAGCTGTTATCCTCTCCACACCCCCAGGTTAACATTTGCATATAATTTAATCACTGTACAATAGCAGACACAAGATGCCACACATGAAGAACAGGAATCGTGTAATGATAGCAGTGTAATGCAAAAAATATAAGTCGCATGATCACAAATAGAGATGTTGCTATGGTGATGAGCTGAAGACAGACTGTATTGCAGACAAATAAGTGACACTGTACGGTAAGGTTTTGATTATCATACAGTTGCTATATTTCACATTTTAACAATTTATGTTCCTGAAACTAGTGAGTAAACTGTACAGTAAGTTTTAAACTAAAAGACATTAGATATTGTTGAGCTAAAAATGAGATTTAACAGTATTATTAGTACTAATATAGTATTACTATTAGTACTAGTATTAGTACTAGTATATTGATATAGTATTAGTATTATAAAGTACTAGAAAGATTAGAGCTGTCAAATAACGGATTACACACAAGACAAAAATACTACAGTAACTTATAGTAGGTACATACTGTTTTTGAACCAAGAACTTGAATTAATCTGTTGTGGTGATTATGTAGTTTCTATGGTAACACAATAACTATAGAGAGAAGTAAAGAAGACAAAGGAGGTTGTGTTGGACTTCAGTGTGCTGACCAGCTGCCTCACTGTCTGGTACAGGAGCTGCAGTGCTGCCGACTGCAAGACCCTCCAGCGCACAGTGAACACCGCCGAAAAGATCATTGGTGCCCCTCTATCCTCCATTCAGGACATTTTCCTCTCACGGTGCTCCAGCAAAGCTAGCAGTATTGTAAAAGACTCTACTAACCCCTTTCACAGTCTCTTTCAGCTGCTGCCATCAGGAAGAAGGTTTCGAAGTATTAAAGCCTGCTCGGCTAGACTACTCAACAGCTTCTTCCCACAGGCTGTTAGAGCCCTCAATTCCAGTCAACTTACCCCCCTCTGAAACCTCCCCATGCATTCCTGAGTATCTCCCATACAGGTGAGTGGGCTTAACAAACCACCTGTGGAAGGACACCCCCTCGTCTCTCTGACTCTTGCACCAGGTTGCACATTTGCACTATAGACACTTTCCTAATTACTCCATGTCTCTTGGAAACACTGTGCATTTTAAATTGTGCTTCATTCAGGTGAGTGGGCTTGACAAACCACCTGTAGAAACATTCTTCTCTCTTATGCACCTGACACTTTATCTAAACTCCACCTTACAAGGACTCAATGTTTACTATAAATGTACCACAATCATGTTGCACTGCTTGCTTCAACCTTAAATACCTCTTGCACAATATTAGACTTTAAATACCTTTTTTTGCACAATATCCTGCACAACATTGTTCAGTCTCATGAAAAAGTACTTGTATAGCCTGTCTTATGTGTATAGTTTAAGTATTTTGTTCTATTTTATAATATATGTTAGTTAAGCATAGTTTTTTTGTCCAGTGTTGTGTTTGTATTCATGATTAATCCATGTAGCACCTTTGTCCTGCGAGACACGACATTTCGTTCCTCTGTATGTCCACACATATAGCGGATGACAATAAAGCACGACTTGACTTGACTTGATAGTGGCTACCCAATAATTAAAAACAGTAAAAATAAAAAAATGCTGCAGTTTTTATCAATTATATATATTTTACTTTATTACACCACAGTTTACTGCAGTAAAAACTAAAGTATTCTACTGTATATATTACAGTGTATTATTTAATACTACAGTATGTTGGAGCACTCATTAACAAAGAGTTGTACGTACTATAATATATACAGTATAATACACGTTACTATAATATGGCTTTAAAACACTAAATTATTTACTATAAATTGCTATAGTATTTCTTTTATGTGAGAATACATTATTGTGTTTTAATAGATAGATAAATAAATAGATAATGGCATTTGGTTTGTCACATAGCATATCCCTGTTGAAAAAAACAGGGGTTTAGAGGGGTTTGGGACATTTCCAGCCTGGTTTTGGCTGGTCAGGCTGGGAGATGACCAACTAAAACCAGCTTGACCAGCCTAGCCAGAATGGAAGACCAGCCAAAACCAGTTAAGTCCATCTTAAACCAGCCTGACCAGCTAAGACCAGGCTGGAAATGTCTGAAACCAGCCTGGAAATGGTCCAAACCCCTCTAAAACCAGGCAGGTCGACCAGCTAAAACCAGCCATCAGCTTAGGCTGTTTAAGCTGGGGGGGTTTTTCAGCAGGGATTTTGGGACTTTTTTTCAATAATACAATATTGTCTTACAGTGTGGTCAAAAATAGACCTTAGAAAACAGTACAATTTTTTGTAAGAGAATTCAAGTCAGGGATTAAGCTGCTTATATTGCTGTCTATGAAGAGAACTCAATTTAAAACAGAGACCTTTGTTTTGTGTCTGAATGGATAGCCAAAAAAACATTTATAGCCTACAGTTAAGATGTTCCATAAAAAGCCACTACAACAAATATTACTACCAATTTTAAAATATTTTTATATAAAAGAAAAAAAGTATGTAGTAGTAAAAAGGATGCACGTGCAGCTTTATTTAACAGAGAATGGTCAGACAGGCAAAGATCAACAGGTACAAACAGGAGCATATAGACAATCCAAAGTGAGTGGTCAAAAGCAGGCAAGAGATCGGTGAAGGCGGCAAACAGGATAAACAATAAACAAAACACGGATCAACAGAAAACAAGACTCAGCAACGTGTGTGTGTTTGAGAGGTGAATATATAGCCCAGATAATCAGTTACCAGCTGTGTGTGTCAGGGTCCGGATGGCTGTCAGCTGTGGCAGAAGTGATTGGAGCAATGACTTCTGGGATTTGTAGTCCATATAGTGGCAGAATTGTAGTCCGGGTGATAATGCATGTTATTGTGACATACACATGCAACATAAGTATATGTATATGTTCATATTTGTCCATATATCAGATTTCTGTATGGGTATGTTTACGTACCAATTACTATTTAATTAAAGAGACAATTCACCCTAGAATGAACATTTACTCACTACTTACCAACCCTCAAGAGGTTACAAACTTTATTTCCTATTTTTGTTGAACACAAAATAAGATATTTTGAGCAACACTGTACAAAATGCTGGGTTCCACGCAATTCCTTCATGTTGTCACAACACAAATCGATTAAGTTAACTTCGTTGCTTTTACAAAGTGGATTGAAAATAAAACATTTAAATTGTCCCCAAACAACCTTGATAATTGTGTTGTTTCAACTCATTTTAAAGAAGCAGTTTGAACAAGCAGCAAAAGTTCCTTTTTTTTGAGTGGAAAAAAACATCCATTGGCATCCATAGTAGGAACATACTATTGAAGACAATTAGTACCTGTTTCTAACATTCTTCAGTACATCTTCCTTAGTGTTCAACAGAAGAAAGAAACTCCAACCTGTTTGGAGCCAGTGGAGAAAGTAAACGATGACAGAATTTACATTTTTGGGTGAACTGTCCCTTTAAGAACATTTTATTTTATTACTGCCACATAAGCTGTTGCTCTGATGACTTGTCAAGCACCAAAACTAGTAACCATCTGCCATCTAAAGCTGGTTCTATATGGAACTTACAGCAGGGAAATCAAAGAGCAATATTTCATAATGTATGCTGAAGAGAAAAAAAAAATGTATACATCACAAAACATGAACAGGATTAGTTCTAAGACAGATAAAGCAGACAAAAAGTTATCTCTATATATGTAAAAAAAAAAAAAATAATGTATTCAAATAAATAAACAAGTGGTCTAAAAACATTTATACGTCAGCATGGATCAAATGTTATTGGCCCAAAGGTGGAATAAATAGTGCATAGGTTTGCACATATGTCATCAAACATTTGTTATGATGCAGTATAATCTCAAATAATCTCTCAATGTATGTGGAGATTATAAGAATATAATCTTAAAGCGCTGCAGCGACAGGATCAAAAATGTCATCATCTTTCCATCACTTTATCTGCGATTTTGTGAAGGATTTATACAAATCTGAAACACAGGAGACTCTGGGCTATCGACTCCATCGGGCCGATCGGGAATAATGGCCCAAAGACTGAGACTGTTGTATCTGCGCTGGGAAATCATTAAGATCATAATGGGAATTTGAATAATTAATCCGTGTGTGCCGCCTCATTTGATCTAGACAGCCGACGGCTCAACAGCTCCATCTATAATCTGTCATCTACTCACAAAACATTAAATGAAGTTGGCGCAGAGGTGTAAAAAGTGCTCAGAAATGTTACACAAGTAAAAGTACTGTACAAATGAAGAGTGCAAAAGCCTCTAAGTGCCATCTGAGATTTTCCTCTAAAATTAGCATTTGTCCCAGGCTACTATGTGCATGTTTAATCATTTTACTTGTATGGAAAAGATTAGGCTATTTTCATGGCCTTTAATATAAAATAATCAGTGTTGGGCACATTCCTTTAAAAGAGTAATTAGTGATAGTTACTAGTTACTCCTCACAAATAGTAACTGAGTAAGTAACTGAGTTACATAATTATAAAAGTAACTAATTACCAGGGAAAGTGACTAGTGCGTTACTTTAAAAAAAATCTATAACATAAATATAAAACACTGTACACTAATCTACACTAATTTAATGTTGTTGTGTGGCAATGTGAGAGACAATGGCAGCATGAACTCATGATATTATTTTGTTGTAATTCTGCCTGAGTAATAAGTGTTGCGTCTCCTCTTTTGGTAGCAGAGCTCACGTTTTCACTTGTGTAGCCACTATTTTTTGGTGGTATGTGACGACATGAGGTGCTTCATTAAATTAGAATTACTTGTCACAGACGCAGAGAGACTCTTTTTTCCTGGGCATAAGTTGCACGCTGCATAAACATTCTTGCCTTTCACCTCAATGAGGGAAAAGTAATGCTTATATTTCCAGTTTGCAAACGCTACCTTTGAACTTGTTGGATTTGCCATCGTTCTGACTCCTGGTCGTTAGTGTGTGCCACTGACTGTGTGTGTGTGCTTGTGTGTGTGTGTGCTTGTGTGCCTCTGATTGTCAAACAATGGAAATGTACTCTATCTAAGCCAATAAGCACATTTTCAGTTACACCACGTTCACAGACACACCAATCATCATCACTGGTTGGTTATGTGTACCGCCCCAGCCCCGGACACACACACACACACACACACACACACACACACACACACACACACACACACACACACACACCCACCCACCTCAGAGAAAGACAGGTTCTATGGCTGAGAGAGACGATGCTCGCATAAAAACCGATTCAGTGTTCTCAATTTTAGTAACGCATATTTTACTGTCAGTAACGGTAACGGCATTGTAACCAGGGAAACAGTAATTAGTTTGATCACTCGTTACTGAAAAAAGTATCGCCGTTAGTAACACCGTTTATTCATGGCGCCATTAATTCCATCACTGGAAATAACTGAACATAAACACAGGAGGCTGAGAAAACAAGCTCATTTTAGAAGAACAGTTTAGATGGCACTTAGAGGTTTTTGCATCAGAACTTCAAATACTGAGTGAAAAGTTTACTCAGTTGAAAGTAGAAGAATCTTGCTAGACATTTACTTGAGTAGAAGTAAAAAAATAGCACGTTACAATTGTACTTGAGTGTAAAAAATGTTAAAGTAACAGCAAGAATTAAAACAAAAGTGACGAACCACATACAATGTTTGATCCTCCTTTATAACTTTTTTGACTTAATTGTATTTATTTATCGCACTACAAAATACACCTAATGCCAAAATGCAACGTCCAACTCAAATACATATTGATTGTTATAGTTAAACGCTGATTTTTAGAATTGTCAGGGTCAGTCGTAGCTCTTTTGAGGCTGAAAAACAAAAAAGAATCTGCTTGTTATTGAGTGGGAATCAAAATATACCTTTAATCTTGTATGAACCCTTACTAATAGCCTTAAAACACAAAAAAGTCACTAAGGTTTTGATTTTGGACTGTGTTCGCAGCTGATTCTTCCCCCACACTGTTAATGATTTTTGTAAATATTACAGTATTTAACTGTAATATGAACTGTATTTTACTAGGACAGTTATGCAGTATGTTACTGTATTTTAAATTTGCATTGTGAAAATTACTCTATACTTTACAGTCAAGATATACAATACTGTAAATGCATGTACAGCAAGATAAATGGTGCTGTAAATGTAAATACAGTATTTTGCTGTAGCTGATTTACACTAAGTTACTGTAGATTCTACAGGAAATTGTTAACAGTGCATTTTCTGCCAATGATTGACTTTTATAGACTGTGATCTATTCAGAAGGCTTCATCGATATGAGCTCATCCCTTCGAAGAGTTTACCCTCCAAAATGACAGCTTTGAATAGAATTAGGGTATAGGGATGAGCCCTTCTGAATGGATCGCAATGTGTAACACCAAACAACCTCCCTGCGCAAAGGATCATGAGGGCCCAAAGTGTCCATCATGGCAGCCATTGTTTTCACTCTGTACCGCACCAATAATTACTCTCAGGTCAAGGTGCTGTGCATTGGGCTAATTGATGGAATATAATGTGACTTCCAAAGGTCCAATACATGTTGAAACAAATCTCATTGGCAGAATAAATAACATTTAAATTAAACTTGGCAACAGCGCAATTCAGTTGGTTTGCTAGTTGCAAGTGAAAATTGATCTCCAAAAATGACTTAATTGTACTTATTGACTAAATATAAACAACACAGGTTCATTCTGAAAACGTACCGCTGTATACATTTTTGGAGAGCACCAAATATGTCCAAGGAGGTACGTTTATTTGCAGTTTTTGTTTTCCCAAATCCATCAGAGGCCGCTGTGTACGCTTTTTGAGATTTAAGATTTCTCTCGCGAGTGCCATTTGCACCTGCTCTTCTCACGTAAATGCACCAGAGCCCGCTATCGACTGACTGACTGACTGACTGACCGATCGACTGACCCACCCGTCCTCCTTCTCTAAACCCAACCAATAGTGTTTTCAAAAGCACTGATTGACCCGCCCACCCACTTCCCTAAACCCAACCGACAGTTTTAAAAAGCAATCCAGAAAAAGAAAAGCCCTCGCCTGGTTTTTACCATGTTTTAGATTTTACCACATTCTCACCCTGTTATTTACTTGTTTATTTTATTTTTTGGCTACTGTTTGTGTCTTACCTGCTTTCTGAAAACATTTTTACCGGACTCGAACCCCGTCGTCGTGGTCAGCTCCTCTCTGCTTCTCAAGTCTGCCGACATACATGGCTAGCTACTAGACAAACTGGTAACAGCAGGAAAGCCATTCACATGGAAGTAAGCGTTCAGCTGGTATATGTTATAGCGTTTGTTATAACGATGAAATGCTGCCACACATACTTCTGGCTACATAATTCGCGATCTCCATAAACGTATATAGGGCTACGTTTTCAGAATCTATGAGTCTATGTTGAATATAATTGTAAGGACTTTAAACATTTAACTAAGGTAGCTCAGGTAAAGTACAAATTCCCCCAAATAATACTTAAGTACAGTAATCAAGTAAATGGAACGACCCAGATCTTTAAACAAATGGTTATTGTTAGGCATTGGAACTTTTTATATGGTAATGGAATTGTTTTACAACAATAACATTATGCATTTATAAGATGTTAATTAAGTGGTAATATCAATGCACTGCCAGTTGAGCTGCACTAAAAATATTCATATCTCATCTTGATGAACTCAGACTGATACTTAAACCTCAAGAATCCTTATGCCATAATTTACTCTTGTTTGAGTTTCTGTCTTAAGTTGAGCACAAAAGAAGCTATTTTGAAAAATGTTGGATTGGAAGTTGGGCAACATGGTAGCTCAGTGGTTAGCACTGTCGCCTCACAGAAAGAAGGTCACTGGTTTGAGTCCCGGCTGGGCCAGTTGGCATTTCTGTGTGGAGTTTGCATGTTCTCCCCATGTTTGCGCGGGTTTCCTCCGGATGCTCCAGTTTCCCCCACAGTCCAAAAACATGACCTATAGATGAATTGAATAAGCTAAATTAGTAGTGTATGTGTTTGTGGATGAGTGTGTATGGGTGTTTCCCAGTACTGGGTTGCAGCTGGAAGGGCATTCGCTGTGTAAAACATATGCTGGACAAGTTGGCGGTTCATTCCGCTGTGGCGACCCATGATGAATAAAAGGACTACGTCAAAGGAAAATTAACAAATTAATTAATGGATTGGAAGTCAATGGTTGGTTACTGATTTTCAACTTTCTTGAACAATAATAGATTTTGTGTTCAACCGAAGAAAGAAACTCATATATGTTTGTAACCACTCGAGGGAGAGTAAATAGTGAGTACATTTTCATTTTTGGGTGAACTATCCCTTTGTCACAGTCTGGTGTCTTTGTTGTGTTATTGTGCCATGTGTTTGTGTCAGGTGTTGTGTTCCATGTGCTTTTTGTTATTGTCATGTGATTCCGTTGTTCAGTTTTCCCGCCATTCATTAGTTTCATTAGTTCCACCTGTGTCTCTCCCCTGTTTGTATTCAGGTAAATCGTGTCTTGTGTATTTATACCCCTGAGTGTGTTTAGTTAATTGTCCGGTATTGTATTGTCACACTCTGTGTGTTTGATGTTCCTGTTGTAAGTGCTTTTTGTAAATGAATATGTGTTTTTGATAATTCCTTAAATCCAGATAAGTGCTTATCTGTGACACCCTTAAAGACTATGCTGTTTTTAGTAAAAAAAAAAACCCAACATAAAACAACAAAACACCTGTAATTAAAAATTTCATATACAGATCAGTTCATTTTAATGTATTAACAGACAGGGAAATAAGTTTAGTTTACAGATGTATTGCCTTAAGGGGGAAAAAATACATGCTCTGCAAACTTAATAAATCTGTATTGCATTAATTAGAATTGAATTGCACATTTATGAATCATCATTAAACATGAAATTTGTGTCAATGTCCAACTCTACTATCAAATATTACGTTTTCAACAATGAAAAAACCCCATTGGAAATTGTACTGCAAAAGTATTCCCTTACTGAAAAACCAATAGAGCATCAGATGTTAATGTGAAACACACACTTTCCATATTGTTATAATCATGCACTTATTGGCTAACTTCTCAATCAGTCATACTGTTACAGTAATTCTACTGACTAGAAGTTTTATAAGTAAGTGGTATGATATGAATAGCAAAACGTTGCATTGTTTGGATGTTTAGTAACATTGCTCTGCCAAGCTTTGACCTTTTATTCGGTGAGAGGTCTTATTATGTTTGTAACAGTGTAAGCTATAAACTTGTATTTACCACCAAGGTGCTGTTTTCGCACATGGGTTACTATATAAATAATGTGAGCATTAGGTCCCCAGAAGACACGATGATGTAAACAAACGAATAACCACCCATAATTCAACAATATTATTTAGTTGGTCTAAATGTGCTCTGGGGCAGCACGGTAGCGCAGTGGGCAGCACGATCGCCTCACAGCAAGAAGGTCACTGGTTTGAGCCTCGGCCAGGTCAGTTGGCATTTCTGTGTGGAGTTTGCATGTTCTCCCCGTGTTCGCATGGGGTTTCCTCCGGGTGCTCCGGTTTCCCCCACAAGTCCAAACACATGCGGTATAGGTGAATTGGGTAGGCTAAGTTGTCCGTAGTGTATGTGTGTGAATGAGTGTGTGTGGATGTTTCCCAGTGATGGGTTGCAGCTGGAAGGGCATCTGCTGCGGAAAACATTTGCTGGATAAGTTAGCAGTTCATTCAGCTGTGGCGACCCCAGATTAATAAAGGGACTAAGCCGAAAAGAAAATGAATGAATGAATGTCCTCTGTAGGATGTTTTTCCATGGAACCTTACCTTTCGAAATAAACCGGGATTTACAGCAATGGATGTGTTTATGTCATGTTATTACGATGACACAAGTTTGTACTTCATTTGTATTATACCTGTTCTGATGGGTACTCCTTACCCAAATTTAGCGAACACTTTACTTATACGCTTTTTATTGAAAAACAACTGGTTTTAAGGCTTATAGCTTTAGAATGATGCATAATTTGTCGACATTCCTCATGTTCTCTTTGATGTAATCTATTCGTAAACACTGACATGTTTAAAAAATAGCGCCTCAGTGTGTCAATGTCCTGCCTAAGAGGTTAAATGTGTGGTTTTGGAACATTTATTAGTTTTTGTCTCATGTTAAACCATACTTTTATTGTTTAATATCTGATGCTCATGGTTTTCCTAAAAGGGATTGTTTACCCCAAAAATAAAAACGCCCTCACTATTTATTCACTCTAAACTTTTATGAATTTGTTTCTTCTGTCGAACACAAAAAATATAAAAAAAATAAATAAAAAAATTCTGAAGAATGCTGGTAGCCATTTGGCATATAAAAAAACCACAATAATAATATGGTCAATTCTTCAATATATCTTCCAAAAAACTGAGGTTTGTGACAAGTGGAGGATGATTAAATAATAATAGAATAAATATTTTTGTGAACTGTCTCTTTAAGAGATGTCTACTGTAGAAAAAGTCTTGTTTTTGTGCAGTGCACCATTGTGTCAGCCTGTTTGTTTTATCTATCCAGTCTATTTGTACTGGCTTCAACAATAAACACAAGCCACACAATCAGAAATCATTAGCAAATCAAACAGCCCGCCGAGTAAATCATGCTAATGTGATTCTGCATGAGCCGAGTCAGGAATGATCAATTAACAGACTGTATTTGATCCTGTGTTACTGACAAGAGTTTCTTGTAAAACAGCTCACCGCAAACACATGACTGTCACAGAACAAGCTATCTGCATCTGAATGAAACCGATCATGCTAAATGACCCCTGCTGTGTGATTTCCATGAAGAAGAAAAAAAATGAAACAAAACAAATGAGTACATTTAAATGCAGACAACGAGGCGCATCTCATTACAATCCGGCTGTCCCGCTGAGAGATAAAAACACACAAAATCACATTCATTAAACTGCAGGACAGACTTATCAAAACCTCATCACTCCGTGAGTCGAGACGCGCGTAATGACCACTTTCAGGTGCACTTGAAAATATAGTGAGCATTAGCATTAAATAAAATGTGTAAAACCACTTTGTGTGAGAGGTGCTTCATTAAATAGGAAAATACCGGTTGTTCTTGACACACACACACACACACACACACACACACACACACACACACACACA
>CAIGQW010054150.1:774593-867777 GCA_903798125.1 Danio choprae | reverse complement strand
GACTGACTGACTGACTGACTGACTGACTGACTGACTGACTGACTGACCAATTGATTGACCCACCCTCCTCCTTCCCTAAACCCAGCCAATAGTGTTTTCAAAAGCACCGATTGACCGTCCACACGGATGTAAGCGGTCAGCTGGTAAGCGTGAAAAGGAATGGCATCATCCCGCCCTGTATCGTTCATTTTAAAGATGAAATGCAGCCATACATTTGCAATCTCCAGAAATGTATATAGGGGTACGTTTTCAGAATTCAATGCTGTGTGAATTTGTGCCATATTGCATCCATGGACTTTGACTGCAGATTTGAAACAGCTAATCTGGACAACATCTTCCAAACTGTCAGTAGTTTTCAGGAAAATTAAAAAATCCAGCATTTCTTCATTGTTTCTAAAGGAGATTCCTGAGCTCACTAATGCCTCCAATGGAAATTAGATGAGATGACAGACTTTGTGCAATCAATTAAAATGTTGATGGCTTTTATTTAGTAGATGATGGGATATATATTTTATATTTATATATGTATATATTTTAGATATGTTTCCACTGCCAACAGTACCCTTACTTGGTAGGTGTTGTATGGTAAAGTCTAGATGGGATACAGCTGTGGATACTGACATAAATATAGCATCATTTTTGTGACACTGTACAACAATAATTAATATTTTTACATTACTGTGAGGGTTGGGTTTAGGGTTGGGGTAGGGGTAGATGTTAATAAAATACAATTAATGGGTAAATTAATAAATAATAGAAATAATTGTCATTAACATCCGGCCGCAGCTGTATCCCTTCTAGCAACAACCGCATCGTACAACAGAAAGTTCATCTTTATTCATTTATTTCTAAAGCGCTTTTACAATGTAGATTGTGTCAAAGCAGTTTAACATAGAAGTTCTAGTAGTTTGAAACTGTGTCAGTCCAGTTTTCAGAGTTGAAGTTCATTCATTCATTCATTCATTCATTCATTTTCATTTCGGCTTAGTCCCTTTATTACTCTGGGGTCGCCACAGCGGAATGAACCGCCAACATATCCAGCATATGTTTTACGCAGCGGATGCCCTTCCAGCTGCAACCCATCTCTGGGAAACATCCATACACACCCATTCACACTCATACACTACGGACAATTTTGTCTACCCAATTCACCTTTACTGCATGTCTTTGGACTTGTGGGGGAAACCGGAGCACCCGGAGGAAACCCACACCAACACAGGGAGAACATGCAAACTCCACACAGAAACGACAACTGACCCAGCCGAGGCTTGAACCAGCGACTTCTTGCTGTGAGGCGAACGTGCTACCCACTGCGCCACTGTGAGGCCCGAGTTGAAGTTCAGTTTAGTTAATTTCAGTGTGCTTTAATTTTCACGGCTGAAAATACAAACACTGAAGAGCAAATCCATCGATGCGCAGCTCCACAAGTTTTCCACAGGAAAGTTGCAATCGACATAATTATCACTCAGAGAATAAAGCTGCATGGCCATTCACATATAGCATCTTTTGCTCACTAAAGTTCAATATTTCAAATGTAGACACTGAGAAAATATGTGCAAATAGAAAGAAGAAGCGTTTAAAAGTGCAGTATGTAAGTTTGACACCCAGTGGTTGAATTAGGTATTGCACTCCTCGATCAAAAAAAACGCAAGCGCAGGTTGCCAGATTGAGGACAGGAGCGAGTGATTTGAACCATGTTCTATATAAAAGCAACAGCACTCGATAGAAGGAATATTTTCCATATTAAAATGAGTTTTTGTCCTAACCAACACCTCGAATTGATATATTAGAAATGGCTTCTATTTCTTGCAGCTATGACAATGATCACCTCAGGTAAACCTCATGTGCTTTATTCAGTGTTTAATGCTAACAACGTGAGTTTGAATGCCATTTTACATGATATATATTGCCATATACTGAAAGCAGCAGCAGAGAGTTCACCTCAGATGTTAAACCGTTTGAAATTGAACTTTAGAACTAAACACATATGAGTGATTCAGCATGTACATTTAATGTTAAAGAGGGTTAATATGTATTAAATAGATTAAAAACTATTTATTTAAATTTCTGTCGTGTTTTATCTGGTGCAAACAACCAAATTGCTCATCACTGCGTATCTCGTCACAAAGCGTGTTGTTAGGACACGCGGTTATAACCTGCTCACCTAATGTTTACGTTCGTAATATTTATATCATTTGGTAATTAATAACCTCATGTGTAAATCTGCGTCTCATTTCGGTGTCTGCTACTGTCCACCGGAGGTAGCATTTCGGTCACGAGCGCATGCTTTCAGAGCCTTTCTGAATGAATGAATGAATGAATGAATGAATGAATGAATGAATGAATGAATGAAATATGCGGTTTTCCATCAAGGCAACCCGGGATGCTGAAATATAATTGGCTAAACTGGCATTGGGCATGTTAAAATGACCAAAACAAAGGTAGCATTCCGGCAAGGAAAACACATTTTCAAAGCAGAACAACTGACTTCAGCATTGTTTTTCAGATAAACAAGAACGTTCACTTGGCATGTTTCTTAAATATCTGCAAACATATTGTGGCATTTTTATGCTTTAGAAGAGTCAAAAACTTACATACAGCACCTTTAAATGTGACATGTGAACCACCCTGTAAACAAAAATAGAGGACATACAGCAAATCCTGCACTTCTTCTTGGCCTTTGATTTGTTTATGGCTGTTTTAATGGCAACAAGAGGAGGTGGTTATAAAAGCTGGAAGAAAACCCATAACAACAACCGGAGGATGACACTTGACACGTTATGTGATGAGAGGTGATACGATGTCATTTTTCCTGCCAAAAGCAGAACAAGCATACAGTAGTGGGCAAACATCGGGGATTGCCGTATCAAACAAACGAAACCCAGGGTATATACAGGAATGACAAAATGAAATTCAATACCTTTTAATATTCATTAATTTTCTTTTCGGCTTAGTCCCTTTATTAATCTGGGGTCGCCACAGCAGAATGAGCCGCCAACTTATCCAGCATATGTTTTATGCAGTGGATGCCCTTCCAGCTGCAACCCATCACTGGGAAACATTTATACACTCATTCACACTCATACACTATGGACAATTTAGCCTACCCAATTCACCTGTACCGCATGTCTTTGGACTTGTGGGGGAAACCAGAGCACCCGGAGGAAACCCACGCCAACACGGGGAAAACATGAAAACTCCACACAGAAATGCCAACTGACCCAGCCGAGGCTTGAACCGGCGACCTTCTTGCTGTGAGGCGATCGTGCTACCCACTGCGCCACTGTGAGGCCTACCTTTTAATACCCTTTCCAAATATTTTAATCCATTTAATTTCATACATTTTATCGCCACGTTTTAATCTGTAACATTGGTGACATTTTCACTTGCAGTGTACTTAAATAAACAAAAAACGATTCATAAATCAAATGCTAATTCCCTTTCCTCCAGAAGGTGGCGCATATAGAACAGCAGGAATGATGGTGTTGCATTGATTACTGCAGTAAACAAAGCATCGCAATGTCAAATCTAGCAGGATTGTATCGATTTTAAAATATACACAGCATCTCAATATTCGCAGATTAAATCAACTTTTAATACTTTTTAAGACCCAGTGGGGTGGCACAGTGGTGTAGTGGGTAGTGCTGTCGCCTCACAGCAAGAAGGTCACTGGTTCAAGCCTCGGCTGGGTCAGTTGGCATTTCTGTGTGGAGTTTGGTTCTCCCTGTGTTTGCGTGGGTTTCCATCGGGAGCTCCGGTTTCCCCCACAGTTCAAAGACATGCAGGTGAATCGCGCCTTCTCATTTATGGCTCCTAAACTCTGGAATAGCCTTCCTGATAATGTCCGAGGCTCAGACACACTCTCTCAATTTAAAACTAGATTAAAGACTTTTCTTTTTAGTAAAGCATACACTCAATGCATCGCATAACGGTATGGTATACTCCTTCCGTCTTAATACACCAGCCATTGTGTTAGAAACTCTCATATGCTTTACATTGTTGTTATATAACTGCTATCTTCATCCATAACAATACTTTTCTTTCTGGTTTAAATACACTATGAACAGCAGCTACGCTAAATATTTTCTTTATTTTCTACTTCCACCTGGGGATACTCATCCCGAGGTCCCTACAGATTTGCAGCGCCATCAATGCGATCCTAGACCTCTGAAGAGATGATCCGAAGGTATCCTGGACCAGGCCGTATCCCGAGCTGATACCGTGGTGGCCATGGAGGAATGGAGCGCATGAGACTGATTCCTGAAAGGCTTCAGTGATGAACAAGTCTACGTTTGATCCTGTGGGCCAGCCTACCCTCCCGCTGGTGCCCTACCCACACCTGCAGCTTACACGATGGATGTCAGCTTCTCCAGCCCGGCGACTAGACTGCAGCTCCACATAGGAAGTTTGGCCAGAGGAAATGACCATGCCTAACATAGCCTGCTTTCTCTCGAGGTTTTTTTTTCCCTTCACTTCGTCAATTGGTGAAGTTTTTTTTCCTCCACTGTTGCCACTGGCCTGCTTGGATTTGTGGAGCTGCGCTTCGGTGGATTTGCTCTTCAGTGTTTGAACTTTCACCAGTGGAACTTAAGCCACACTGAACTGAACTAAACTGAACTGAACTGAACTAAACTCAAAAATGTGGACTTTAATTGAACTTGTTAAGCTGCTTTGACACAATCTACATTGTAAAAAGCGCTATATAAATAAACTTGAATTGAATTGGCTAAGCTAAATTGTCTGTAGTGTGTGTGTGTGAATGAGAGTGTATGGGTGTTTCCTAGTGTTGGGTTGCGGCTAGAAGGGCATCCGCTGCATAAAACATATGATGGATAAGTTGGTGGTTCATTCCACTGTGGTGACCCCTGATTAATAAAGGGACTAAGTCAAAAAGAAAATGCATGAATGAATGAATGAATGAATGAATGAATGAATGAATGAATGAATGAATGAATGAAGACCCCGCGGACACTCAGGAAACCTAATTGTCTAATCTGACTGGCTAATCTGATCTGGAACTTCGTTCACTGTGGCATTCATACTAAGTGTTGCAAATTACCCAATTCATTATAATGCATGTTGACTGTCTAATATATCTATAGTTTTTGATTGTACAGACAGTGGAAACAAGCCATTACAGTTTGCACCAGAGCAAACCCTAACGCAAATTTACACATTAAATATTAAAAAGAATCTTTACAGACTTTGCCCTTTTACACAGTATACATGTACTTATATCAGCAGGATGGGGATGTGCTTTTCCAAACAGACCCACAAAGACTGATGCACTCATGGACTGACGGTCACAGTCCCGAGATGAAAGACAAAATCTCCTGATGATGGCTCGCTCTCTTCAAGGCATCTGTCTTCTGTCTGTCTTGCCGCCCCATTCTGCTCTATGTCTTATTTTATTCATTTGTGAATCCATGAACACAGAATCAATCACCCTGGTCGATCTAATGAGGGCCATGACTCTGCTACACGTCCGCCGCTAATAGACCAGAGAAGAACTGCTCTTTAAAGCCCCTGCGAGTCACGTCCTCCTCCTCACTCCTCTCCACAGTGAGGGATCCAGCTCTCAGCGGCGCCTAATCACACACCAGCAGACAGTAATAACTGGGAAGCTGCACTCGTACTTTTAGGAAACACAGATTGACTGCTTGCTCAAAGCACTCTCTGCCTTGAGACGAAACCTTAAAAAGCTGCTGGAAGGAATTAAGTCTTGGTTGATAAATTGAAAAAGTAATTCTGCGATGATTCTGGGATACACTGTGATTCTCTCTTGAATCAAGTTTAGTTTTGATCAGCAGAGGGCCCTGTATGCTTTACAAACAGCCATACTTTGCTTGCATCCAATTCCTTACAAATACCGCTTTAACATAATATAATCATTAACAAAGTTAGGTAAGGTTTAAGCAAATTACAAATTACAAGAGTGATATGTGTTGACATTAACCTCATGACATAAAAGCAGAGGTGCAAAAACATTTAACCACATGACCATATAGCCATTCCTTAATATGTGTTCTTAAGCGATCTTGCGTCCTTGTGTAACATCAACATCAACCGCCAAAGTTCAATGCCAATACCAAAAAACGCAAGGATGTGTTGAAGAACCTGGATTTTCAACGATTTCAACAATTCTTTCTTGAAGCGCTGGTTATCTAAATCAGCTGTGTTAAATAAGAGAGATGTGAAAAAAAATTGCATAACAGGAGGTCATGAGCCTAGAGCGCCATCTGCTGTTAAAAACTAAGCTCAAAATCCATTCCCGAGAGAATCGCAAGGCATTTAAAAAAATCTAAGAAACTATCCACGCATCACAATGCATCGATTTATTGTCTCAGCCTTAATAAGTAGCAGAATTCAGACCTATAGGTTCATTTGGATGTACAGGAATGCTGGCAATACTTCCATGGACTGTATTGTATTCCCCTTGCAGCACACCTCTCTTCCTACATCTCCCTCAGGCTTTCATTACCGGCCAGCCTAAACCCGTCCACCAATTAATAACCATGACAAGCACAAGAGAGGCTCGAACTTCCAGTGTGTGTGTTCAAGAGGAAATTGGCGGTGGCCGAGAACTTAATTGGGCTGTGTGTTCAAGCGAGTGCCAGAGTTATTTATATCTCGCAGGATCCGCCCCTCTTGCTGTCTGTGGCAAGAGCTTCATTGTTGTCTCGCTAGGTAGAGTTTTTCAGGAAACTCATGCCTGTGCTACTTTAAACAGAGCTTTGTGCAATTAAAGCGACAACTAATCCATCTGCAGTTTCATTCAAGTTGTCATTTTGCCTATTGTCAGTCATTTTAAGCTGGTGCAGTTTTAAGTACACTTCATCACTGTTTCAATATTACTGGAGGTTTTCTGTTTGTTTCTCTCTGTAGCTTAGTACAGATATTATTACATTATTTCATTACTGTTGTTGACTTGTCTTGGATAGAAGTGTATAAATTGACACTTTCATGATATCCAATATGATATCGGTCTCGTATCACGAATAGTTGATAATTATCTTCAAGAGAAATGCTGTATAAAAGACTGCTCATTCCGATAATTGAAGACGCTTTTATCTCCCTTTCTGACATCTTAATCTACAGCACTGCAAGATATCAACAGTATTGTGAATGTAAACTGGACTTTAGTTTTAATAGTACTGCAACGTTGAATAAGATGACTTTTTAACAACTTGGCAATGGATAATAAGATAAACTGGATTACATATATTGTAAAAGTATTGATGAAGAGTGGCACGGTGGCTCAGTGATTAGCACTGTCACCTCACAGCAAGAAGGTTACTGGTTCGACTCTTGACTGGGTCACTTGGCATTTCTGTGTGCAGTTTGCATGTTCTTCCTGTGTTTGCGTGGGTTTCCTCCGGGTGCTCCGGTTTCTCCCACAGTCCAAAGACATGCAGTATAGGTGAATTGGATTACTAAATTGGCCATAGTGCATGAGTGTGTGTATGAATGTGAGTGTATAGGTGTTTCCAACACAATCTCCCGATTGAAATACTGGGAAATCTCTGTAGACTGATGGCATTTCATGCCGTTCAGTCTTATAATTTAAAATGTGAGCAAAAATCACCTGTTTTGGCATCATTTTAGACATTATACTAGAGAATCATTCAAATACTAATTTTAAAGTGACGTTTGTGAAGTAGAAATGGTTTCTGCTGTTTTGACGTCAGATGCAGATGTGAATGTATGGCAGAAGAAAGTAGTTCCTCTTACAAAAGGGGTTTGAGACTCTCCATGTTTGATTTTCTTTTTTACATACACGATTATGCCTTCGAACTGTTGTATGAATGCAATATCCCATGAGTAGCAATGCGATATGGCTGTATATTGTCACTGTTGGGATACTAAGGCACTTAGCCCGCAGCCTCGAGCAAACACACGCCTTCCACTAGTGCCAATATACAGCCATATCGCACTGCTACTCATGTGATATTGTTCATATATGGCACATGACCATGTAATAAGCGAGATAATGTTTACCAAGCTGGTTGCTGTCACAAATTATTACACGGCTCTCTGAAAGACTCTGATTGGGCAATCACGGCCATGGTATATATTTATTACAAGCATTTTCCATTAATTTACTGAATCCATTATGAATGCAAAATGTGTAAATGTCAGACGGAACATTTAATTATGTTACTAAATGTAGTTTGTTAAACTTTTTAGGCCACATAACCACAGAGTTGACATTTCCAGCCATTTTGTGCTTTAGCTTAAGATGCTAACCTCAAACCAGATACCTCATGGCATTTCTAAAACAGAATTGTATGTATTTTCAAAAAGTGAAAGAGAAATTCACTGAAAAATCAAAGCAAACGAGACAAGAGACAAAAAATCAATTTACTAATAGTGTATGCTAAACATTTTGTACAAATTACTGAGAGAGGAATAGTGGCATGCCTCAATGCCTTCCAGAGTTTCCCGCCAGGTCACCTGTTTTTTAACTATCATTGCTTTACAGATAGTTATGCCTTTTTATAACCTATGTAATAGAGTTGACCAGAATGTAAAGACAGATACAAAAGTAAACGCACACACATAAAGGTAGTCACCATGCCGAAGTAAAAGCAGAAGGCACGTTGAACTATTGGCCCATAACAATATTTCCGACAAACCAGCTTTCATACATACATTCACTCTCATTGGTTGGTGATTATCGCTTCGAAATACACAGCAAAAATACATAATGGCATAGTGGCCTGCCCAAATAATATTTGTCTTTTCAAAATGGGAGTCAAGCATAATTAAATTTTTTAAAACCATGAGTAAATAATGAGCCTGATCAAAAGAAATCTCGAAAAGGTGAAACTGCGTCCCTGGATCAGGATAGCGGGAGACAGAAGCGAAGCGATCAAGTCAGACAGAAAACATGACAGATGAGGTAACTTTGGGCTCTTCTTGAAGATTTGACAGAGAATTAAATTTTTTTTTAACTTGGCACATAATAGTGAAGTGAACTGAATGTCAGTGGTGTTAGTAAACTAAATAGTGATGTTTCATAAGATTTATGTTTTGTAGATGCATGTTTTTTTTTATCCATGATTGACCCATATATAACACAAAGTAATAAAACACCATTCACAAATGTGATGTTTTTTTTCACCGTTATGCGTTATCACTGTTTAGTGATGTCATGTTCCAGAAAACTGAATATGTGTGATGGGTGTCGATCACAGTGACATTTTTTTTCCCGGAAATTGTTCATTTACAAATTAAGCACTGGAGTAAACCATATTTGCTCACCCTGTCTGCATATTTGATGTGGTTTTGAATCAAACTTCAAAACAAGAAGAGTTTCAGGAACCACCAGTAAAGTAGACCAGAACAAGGACAAACTGAATGCAAAGAGGAAACCAGTAGTATCCAGTCAGTCCACTGTTTACAAGGACAAGTATCTGGAAAGTCCCAATGCGATGCCCAGCTGGCGAGCATGAACTGAAAGCCCCAAAACAGATTCTGACTTCATGTGTATTACTTTTTGTTGATAGCATGACTAGCACTAGCAGCTCAGGTAGACTATACATGGCGATTTAATACAGATCGAGACAGACATTCTCTATAACTCCCACTCCAGGCTGAATCACAGGCCGAGGGAAACCTTTCTGGTCTCTGAGCTTTCCAGCCGAAACAGCGCCACATTTGATGTGATTAGCTTCACGTCTAGACTCCCACTAGCGCTGCGAGTGGAGGGAAACACTCAGCCACACACACACACTCAGTGTCTGTTAGTGTGTACATGGGGAGCTATACATATCAATACGCCACTGGAGTCACGTTCTGAAAGAGAAAAGAAAAGCAGATCGTTCACTCTCATTTCCTTTCACTGGGATGTTTGGTTACACAACTCTGCTGTAGAGACACATTCTCTTCTGCTTTTTCTTCCCGTACAACAACGCATTTCTAAGCATCTGCGGTTTGATTTCCATTAGCAGTTTCTCAAGGGGGAGGACAGAAACTGCAAGATGCGGAAAGTCTGAAAAAGCACAGACATTTATGAGAACAGTGTGTGTGTGTGTGTGTGTGTGTGTGTGTGTGTGTGTGTGTGTGCGTTTGCTTCAGTGATCTGTGTAAGATTTCCATGCTAATTATGAGCATTTACTGTGAACAATAGATCCACTATTCTTACTTTCAGACACTTTTCATCACACATACACTTTGTAAACTCTGTGTAAAAGTGGTAAACAAAAAAACGAGCACAGAACCTGCATGTTTCAAAGCTTGTTAAACTTACAGACAACATAAAAACAACATAAAAGCAATGCTTAAATGCAGTTAAAGTGACATAATACATTTATGTTTAAGCTGTATTTGACTGAGCATTCACTTCATTAGAAAAAGAGAAAGCACAGCTTGAGTTATGACTCAAATACTATGAATCACTCAGTGAATCATAAGTTTAAATCGTTCAATGAAATGAATCTGAATGACTGATTTGCACAAACAAATCAGACTTAGCAAAACAACAATTCAGTGTGTGAATGAGCTGTCTGAATGAAGTGAATGAACAGTTTCAGGTCTTTTGTGAACACTTTGACCAATCTAACCATAAACATAACTACTTACTTAAAATGAGCTGAAATAACACAATTCTTGAGATTGTTGGGGGACAACTTAATTGTTTTATGTTCAGTCCACTTGCATTTGTTAAGTGAACTTGCATTGGGACAACATGAATGAATTGTGTGGAACCCTGCATTTTTTACAGAGCAAGTGATGCTCAAGCACTGGTCATGTATTTACTTAGATTTAATGTTAAGCCTTTTTAAATGAGATAATGTTTTACTTGATAAGATTACAAGAATAATGCAAAATGTGTTTTTTTAGTAGTAGCAGAAATGTCATGATGAGGATCTTATTTAAAGCCTTTATGTCAGCATGTATTTTTGCTGATATAATAAAAACCACAACATTGCCTCCTGTTTGAAAAGTACACAAGTTGTCACTTGTACCTATACGGTCCATGTTCATTCATTACATTCATTTTCCTTCAGCTTAGTCCCTTATTTATCAGGGGTCGCCACAGCGGAATGAGCCGACAACTATTCCAGCATATGTTTTACGCAGCAGATGCCCTTCCAACTGCAGCCCAGTATTGGGAAACACCCATACACTCTCACATTCACACACTACAGCCAATTGTGTTTACCCAATTCACTTATACCACATGTCTGTGGACTGTGGGGGGAACCGGAGCACCCGGAGGAAACCCACGCCAACACAGAGAGAACATGCAAACTCCACACAGAAATGCCATCTGGCCCAGCCTGGACTCGAACCACTAACCTTCTTGCTGTGAAGCGATAGTGCTAACTACTGAGCCACTGTGACGCCCCAACAGTCCATGTTGGTATTTTAAACTCCAGACATGGAGTTACAACCACACACACCATTGCCTTGTTAAACATAATAACCTTAAATTTACACACGCAAATGTACTCATTACCAGTAATTCAGTCGAAATGAAACAGAATAGAACTAAACTGAGATCAATTTGACAGTATAGCCTACTGTAGAGCTGCTAGACAGATGGAATTCAATTAATTTAATAACCGATTTTAGAACTGCTTTTAAAACTGTTTAAAACTTGTTTCCGGTTCATTAAAGGCAAGCAGCTTAAAAACAATGTATACTGCACAAAGCACTAATGAAATAACAAAAGTCAATGCTTAAAATGTAAATCAATATATTGTTTTCTGCCAGATGATTTTCACATCATTTTAAAGCAAAAAAATCTGGGCTACGAGATCCACTTCTCAAGTCTTATGAACAAATGTTCTGTGTTTTTTTAAATGGAGTTATTTTAGTGAGTTTTTCACTAACCACGCATAAACACTTTATTCTCAAAAACACAATCTTGTACATAATTGTTGCTAATGTATTATTGTAGCCCAGTTTGTGCTGTTTACAGTGATGTTAGACTTTAGCCACTTATATATTTATAACAACCCAGGTTATATATAGTAGTATATTATGGATATGTACCCCTATATACATTTCTGGAGAGCACGAAATATGTCCCAGGAGCTACAATTTTTTTGCAGTTTTTGTTTTATGAGCAATCCGCTGTGTATGCTTTTTGAGATCTTAAATTTCTCTCGTGAGTGCCATTTGCGCCTGCTGTTCAACCGTAAATCCCCCAGAGGCCGCTGTTAATTGACTGACTGACACACCGATATCCCCACCCACCCCCTTCCCTAAACCCAACCGACAATGTTTTCAAAAGCATCGATAAAAAGATAAAGAAAAGCCCTCGTGGCCGCCTGATTTTTACCAAATTTTCAGATCTTACCACGTTCTCACCCTGCTATTTACTTGTTAATTTTATTTTTTGCTTTTTGTTTTACCTACTTTTTGATACTTTTTTTGGTCGAACCCCATCTTCGTTGTCAACTCTGCACTCCGCTCTGCGTTTCAAGTCCGCTGACGTATGCAGTGAGCCACTGGGCAAGCTGGTAACAGCTGTCCACACAGAGGTAAGCGGTCAGCTGATATCGTGAAAAATAAAACAGAAGCTGTCGGCGGCTGCGCAGTGTTTGTTAAAGACGCAATGCAGCTATACGTAGCTCTGGCTACATAATTCATGCTTTTCAAAAATGTATATGGTGGTACGCAATCCCAATCAGCCTGAGTTAGGTTTATAAGCATCTAAAAAAAAGCACAAATGTCAGGGTAATCAGAACGTAATTAGTGAACTTTAATTAGCAAACATGCTAAGCTAACTAATTGATATGCTCACATACTGTATGACATGCATCTTGTGCTAAGTTTGATTTGCTGTGAACGGTTATGAGAAACCGTCTGACTGAGTAGGTGTGTGTACCTTGTATTCCTCACATTGTGGGGACCAAACACACAAGTAAACAAGTAAGTAAACAAGTAAAGCAATACCAGTCAATTTTGACCTTTTGGGCACTTTTTTTTTTGTTCCCATGGGGAAAATGGCTCATAAATAGAATGACGTATTTTGAAAATGTAGAAATGCAGAATGTTTTTTGTTGAGGGTTGGGTCTAAGGTTAGGATTTGGATAGGGGGATAGAGTATACAGTCTGTACAATATAAACATCAATACATCTATAGGAAGTCCCCATAGATATACAAGCTTGTGTGTGTGAGTGTGTGTGATTCCATTTGTCAGATCGTCCAGCCGAAGGTATCTTGGGGTCTTCTATTTCCTGCTGCAGGTAAAGACCACAACAGGAAGAGGAGACCACACTCATCTACTGGCTAAATATAACTACAAAACCAATTCACACCACAAGACAATCTCCCTCCATTTTCACTCTGCATTTCAACAAGGGTTTTTAACAAGGGTCAACCTTCAAAGAGTTTATAGTACAGACAGGGAACGCAACTGAGAACTTTCAGATGGAGAGAAACTCTACATATAATTTTTGTATGTCTGTGGTGTCAGATGAGGTTAAGGGTTCATTATACTAGCTGTGTTAATGCATATTTTGAAGTATCACATGAGAAACAAGTGATGGAAATGATACAATTCTCCAAAAATCAGCTTTTATACTTGCTTGAGGTTGTTTTGGACTTGAAAAAATGTTCATGTGAATAGTGGGAGATGGAAACGCATTTACTGAATAAACTGTGGTGTAGCAAACATTACACCCACATGACCAATCAGCTGTCTCCATTATGCTTGCCTTGTTTACTGTTGGTTTGCAAGTTACAAGTACTACATAATATGCATTTGGGATTTTTTTAAATCTTATTTTGTACATTTTTAAATGATTTGCTTCACTTTAGGATGGAAACCGGTCTTGATTTAATTAATTAACATACATTTAATACAAATCTTCTGTTTTTTTCCCTTGCTAAGTTGATTAAAACAGCTGTTCCCAAAGAATCAGGGTTATTAGGATGCTTTGGAAAAACTTGGACTATTTGTAATGATATAGAACTTTAGAATTTCCAATAGACTGTGACAGTTTGTAACGGGTATGAATAATTTTGGACATGCCTCTTTTGTTCAAATGTAAATAAAAGCTGAAAATATATATTTTTTAACAATGATGCCTCTTATACATTGTCTTATCTTTTGGGGCAAGAATATGTCATTTCTGGTCAAAAAATACTTAAATTTTTTCATTATAGGGAATAAAACACTTTGCCAGACACACATGAACACAAACGCAAGTCATAACTCTGTGTAATCTGTGTTCATGTAGCTGAAAAAGTCATTAGAATTCTGAAGTCTCACTTCTTTGATGAATGCACCAGTGATCATCAGAAGTGCTGATTGCATAATCCAGCAAATCAAGAGTTCGGTTAAAAGATTCAGTGTTTCTTGAAATAATCAGTGAAACGGCAGCTGTTACATTTTATGCATCAACATCAAACTTCAAACTGAGGGACAGGATGGGGATTAGGAGAAAACAAATGGGAATCGATTAAAAATGTAATAAAAATAGTTACATGAAATGCTGAATCGTAAAAAAATTAAAAATAAATCACATTTAAAGGAAGAGTTCACCCAAAAACAAACATTTCCACGCCATTTAGTCACATTCAAGTGGTTCTATACATTAATACATTTCCTTCTTCTGTTGAACACAAAAAAGATATTCTGAAGTAAGCTAGAATAAAGCAGCCATTGACATTTGTAGTAGGAGCAAGAAAATGCTATAGAAGTCAGTGGCTGTTTTCAGTACTGTTTCCAATATATTGTGTTCAACAAAAGAAAGAAACTAAAATAGGTTTGAAAAGGACTGACAGAATTTTCATTTTTGTGTGAACTCTCCCTTAATAACATTTGCACATATCATACCATAAAATAATTTAAATTCTAGCAAGATCAACATGCATTATTGCTTTATTTTAAATAATCAATAAGTGTATAGTACATTTTAAACTGCAATGAAAGATGGTTAGTATTCTATTAAAAGTGGTATAATATATATCTTAAGTGTACTTTAAATAGCACTAAAGATTAACTATAAGTACTGTACATTAAGTACAGAATTAGTTGCTGAAAATAGAGCCCTGTAAGTACACCATGAACGTTCTCTAAGTGGACTTAAAAATGTATTTTAGTGTACTTCTTTTTAATCTGGGAATGTATTATTGCTTTATTTTAAATAATTTATAGGTGTATTTTATTTGAAAAGCTAGTATATTTAAAGTGCAATAAAAGACGGTTATTATTGCATTAAAAGTGGTATAAAATATATTTTTAAATATTATACTATTTTAAAAGTATATTTTAGTTCAACTTAATGGTGTGTCAAAATAGCACAGTCGAGTACACTTAGTTTATCTTAAGTTTACTTTAAATAGTACTAAAGATTAACTATTAGTACATTAAGTACAAAAGTAGTAGCCGAAAATAGAGCACTGTAAGTACACCATGAAAGTGCTCTAAGTGGACTTAAAAATGTATTTTAGTGTACTTCTTTTTTAATCTGGGAATGTATTCTTGTTATATTTTAAATCATTTATAGGTGTATTTTATTTGTAAAGCTAGTATATTTAAAGTGCAATAAAAGACTGTTAGTATTGCATTAAAAGTAGTATAAAATATATATATTTAAATGTATGTATATTAAAAGTATATTTTAGTTTAAGAACATTAGTAACTTAATGGTGTGTCAAAATAGCACAGTCGAGTACACTTAGTTCATCTTAAGTTTACTTTAAATAGTACTAAAGATTAACTATTAGTACATTAAGTCCCATAAGACCCTTCGCTAAGCCCCGCCCTCCTTAGTTACTCTTGTTACGCCTGTCAAGCTGTCACTACAATATGTATGTGCCGTTGTCAGACATTGCCAGGGATATAATTAGTCATTTTTGGCAAACAGGTGAGATATCTGAGAAAGCCAGACAAAAAAGGACTGCAGTATGCATTACAGGGGTATATTCACGACATAATACGCAACCGATTAGAAAATAATTTAATCAAAACTGAAGCTAAAGCCAAGCCGCCTCATACGCTGATCATTCAACAGCTTAGTTCATGCACAGCAGGATAGGTGAAATTAAAAAATCGAATAATAACAAATTAAACTGTGATTTCTCTTTTTTTAGCCAAAAAAGCCTGATAGACTAATTGTTGTGCAATGAAATATAGCGTTAATAGTGGTACTAACCGACGAGGAACATAATTCATTCATGGAAAGAATAGCCAGAAAGGAAAAACTGATGGATTTGTGCCAAATATTAGCATCATTGGCCCATAACAATGTACAGTAGCCTACCTATAACTGTTAGTATGCTTGTGTGCTTTTTATACCATTTCTATTCTAATTTGCAGTTAAGTGGAAAAAATACATAAATTTAAATGCAAATCAAAGTATACATAGCAGAAGTGAACAAATAGATTTTCCCTACCAGCAAATATTAATCCGACACCAAAAATAAAAGCAGACACTGACCAGCTATAACGTCGTCACCAATGACTAAATCTCCAAAAGACCGACGAAAACATTGGTGAATTGTAGCTCTGATATGGACATGAGGGATATAAATGACTGAAAAACAGCTGCGGGTGAAGTATATTGATCGCAATCGCTCAGTTTGTGATCATTTCTCTGTTTTGTTTTGTTGATACGTAAATACAAATATTTGTAGCTTGAAACCGATGGAAATGTGACTGAATTGTGCTGCTTTTACGGCCCCTCACACAGCTTGATCCACGCTGGCACTTCTCCCCTTGGGTTTTAGGCTTTGGAAAGGGAAAAAAAATTCCACCACCCCGTCCAAACTTTTAGGATACCGGGTATCAGATTTGCACCATCCATATGCACAACGCTTTGGCTTGTTTCCCTCTTGACAGACCTCCTGCGCGTAGCTAGGGTTGCTAAGCCACAATTGGTGTGTGGCAGTTTTCGGGTGTGGCTTAGCAAAGGGTCAATTAGTCGCTGAAAATAGAGCACTTTAAGTACACTATGAAAGTGCATTAAGTGGACTTAAAAATGTATTTTAGTGCACTTTTTTTTTCACCTGGGCAACTCAACACAATTTGCACTAAAACATACTGTTTGTCTTGACTTTAAGAACTTTAAAACTTTAAACAAGATTTGCTAATTTGCATAATTGTGTTACTTAACATCTACCCTTTATATTGAACAAAATCAACATTATGGAAGCTCTACTGAGGATTCGAAATGACATTTCCCGCTTTATTAATCCTTTCAAAATGTCATTTTCAAGTTGGCTTAAAAAATCATTCTGACAAGAGGAGTGAGGGGGAACAAACTGACGATAGCAGTGGCGTCTCTCTGCTCAGTTACATGCTAGAAAACACATCTCACTTTTTAAAGAAACTCAAAGTGATTAGAGGTCATGGATTCATTGGTCTGCGTGAAATCTGATACTGCAGCTGAGACTTCGCAGGCGTCATTTGCATATTCCTGCTCTCATAATTAAAGCTGTCACACTCGCTGTGAAGCTCCAACACACTGCCTGGCGAATTAACAACAACAACTGGACACTTGTAAGGAAGTGATAAAACTGCTTGTCGAAAGTGAAGAGCTGAACACATTCATTGAACTAGTCAGTCAGTCATCATTCTAGATCCTTTTTAGCACAGTCTGAGATTGATTGTAATAATAATTAGAATACTGTATAGTTATTCATAATTAATTGCACCTATATGTATTACATTTGCTGTACGCTAACAAAACACAAACTACAAATCCACTAGAAGGCGCTGTCTACATTTTTGCTAATCTGAAATACGTTACTTAGGGTACTTAGAGTTAAGTTTAAAATCCAAAGTCCAAGTCCTAAGTTTAAAATTGCAAGCCAGCCAATCGATCCAAAAGTGAAAGCACCAGCGGATCGCACGGTCCCACATCTGTAATTCTAATATAGAGCAATATAAAAATCACAGGGCAGCATGGTGGCTCAGTGGTAGCACTGTCGCCTCACAGCAAGAAGGTCACTGGTTCGAGCCCCGGCTTGGCCAGTTGACATTACTTTGTGGAGTTTGGATGTGTTCCCCGTGTTCGTGTGGGTTTCCTCCGGGTGCTCCGGTTTCCCCCACAGCCCAAAGACATGCAATATAGGTGAATTGGGTAAACCAAAATTGGTCATAGTGTATGAGTGTGTTTGAATGTGAGAGTGTATGGGTGTTTCCCAGTTCTGGGTTGCAGCTGGAAGGACATCCGCTGCACTAAACATATGCTGGAATAGTTGGCGGTTCATTCCACTGTAGCGACCCCTGATAAGTAAGGGACTCAGTCGAATGAAAATGAATGAATATAAATCACATTTTAAATACATATTCATGTTGCAAAAAGAGACATTTACTATTAGTGTTATAGTTCTACACAGAAGACGGTTTGGTAGGCATCTCGTTTTTGGGGTTCAATATGGGTTCTGAATAACAGAAATAAGCAACAAATCCCCAGTGCATGCAAATCACCAGCGATCTAGTCTGTGCAGATCACTGGAAAACACTATCATTCATTCACTTAACTACCAATCTGAACTACAGATCCCATCATGCACCTCACACACATCAGTTCCAGATCACTCCCTGATTAGACGAACACAGCTGAAGCTCGTGAGGACTAATGATTTGGACTATAAACTCAACACACACACACAGACACACACACACACTTATCCGTTGCTGAGTTTTGTTTCCTTGTGAGCATTACTAACCGTGTCTTGTCTTACCGTGTTTTTGACCCCTGTTTTGTTTATTGTTCTTGTTTTGCCGCCTGTCCTGACCATTCAATTGTTATTTTGACTACGCTCTTGCATTACCTTTATGCTCCTGTTTGCACCTGTTGTGACATTTGCCTGCCTGATGATTCTCTAATAAACTGCATCTGGATCCGATGCCTGTTGCCCCTGAACCTACGTTACAAATACATACACACGTTTGGTTTAGTGGTCCGCAAGTTTAAAAAAAAGGTTGGGAGACGCTGATCTAGATAGTGCTCTGAATATGATTCTCCATAGCACAGCTTGATAATCATTTTAGGAAAGAAAGGTCACCTAGTAAGTTCAGTGTGGAGGCACTATTTAAGGTGTTTCATTGAGGTTGTGATTCATCTTAATTTGAATTAAACAGCCCATATTTCTTTCCGAAGTATTACAAGTTGTCTATGCTGCACTGTACTGTAAGGCTTACAACCTCCTATTTACACCCTCGGCTAACTACCTTTTATACTACAGTGTTTCCAACATCCTACACATTGATGATGACTCAGACTTCATAATTGAGGTTAAACCACTACCTGCTCTTTCTTACACTATTCTGTTTCACATCAGAGAAGAGGCCGCTGTGGAAAACATGGGCGCAATCCAAGAGCAGGATTCATGTAAGCTTGATAGGAGAAATACACATACTGTATGCACAGGTGAAATTAACTTTCTTTTGAATTCAGACACGCAAGTAAAAGCACAAATGGATACTGGCAAAAATATTATAAACTGTGACTTAGAGCTAAAGGGATACCCAAATAATCATTTTTGTCTATGTTACACCCCTAATATTTAGTATTCATATCCCCTTATTGTTTCACAGTTAATGTTGTAGTATTACGTCAGCTTTTCCTGCTGAAAAACAAACTGCTTAAATCCACCTAAGGTGGCTGTCTGGTTTTAGCTGATCAACCAGGCTGGTTTTAGAGTAGTTTTGATCACTTCTAGATGGGGATTAGTCCTTTAGTTTGACCAACAAGCTTTTTCACATCAGTCTACAGTCCACACCATATAAAAAAACAAGAATCATGACAACTTTGCAAATATACTAAAAAGTTAAACTGAAAGCATTAAGCAAGCATTCATGTCCTAAACTCAGTAGTTAGTGGATTGCCTGAGATTCCTGAAAGACCCCATAACAGACGAGTCCGCATTGATCCCATGGGCCAGCCTGAACACACGCCGGTGACCTACTCCCACCTGCAGCTGCTCCATGATGGACTCAAAGGTTTTTTTCATTCACTTTCGTCAATTGGTGAAGTTTTGTTCCTTGCCACTGGATTGCTTGGTTTTGAGACTTTTGGAATTTGTGGAGCTGCGCATCGATGGATTTGCTCTTCAGTGTTTGGACAAAAATTAAACCACACTGAAATGAACTAAACTGAAATTCAACTCTGAAAACTGGACTGACACAGTTTCAATTTACTGTAACTTCTATGTTAAGCTGCTTTGACACAATCTACATTGTAAAAGCGCTATAGAAATAAAAATGAATTTAATGTCTTTTTTGTGTGATCTGCATTTGTTTTTTTGATGTTCTTCTCTGGAGATTTTCAGGTTTTTGTCAGGTTGGATGGAAACCCTTTTAAACTTCTTCAGAGATGTTAGATTGGGTTCAAGTCTGGGCTCTGGCTGGGCCACTCGAGGATAATTTTAAAGTCACTTCTAGGAGAGTGCTGCATTACAGTATGTTGCCTTAATGGGAAAGTTCACCAAAAATGAAAATGTATTCACTATTTACTCATCCTCAACTGGTTGCAAACCTTTATGAGTTTCTTTCTTCAGTTGAACGCAAAATAAGATATTCTAAAGAAAGCTAAAAACCTGTAACTATCGACTTCCATAATAGGAAAAAACAAATGTTATGGAAGTAAATAGATACATTTTTCCAGCTTTCTTTTGTGTTCAACAGAGGAAAGAAACTCAAACAAAAGGTGAGTAAATTATGACAGAATAAAAAAAAAAAGATTGGGTGAACTATCCCTTTAAGCTAGGGACACAAAAGAGAAAAAAAACTAAAGAAGCCAGCTGCCATTTTTTCACATTTCTTGAGCGACAAACTGTGAAAATAATATGTAAACTCTGCTTTGTTAATGGCTTGTATATGTGCAGTACTAGTTCCGGTTTCCTTTCGTGGAATGACAATACAGACACTATCATATACATATACTATATTTACACTATACACTATTACAGTTCGTGTGGGTTACCTCCGGGTGCTCCGGTTTCCCCCACAATCTAAAGACATGCGCTATAGGTGAATGAAATAAACTAAGTTGGCCGTATAGTGTGAGTGTGTATATGGGTGTTTCCCAGTACTGGGTTGTGGCTCGAAGGGTATCTGCTGACATAAGCTGGAATAGTTGGTGGTTCATTCTCTTGTGGCGACCCCTGATACATAAGAGACTAAGCTGAAGGAAAATTAATGAATAATATTTGGTGTGTTCATGCACCGCATTTTGGTCCTGATGGGACCAGATGCAGCCGACTCGAGGCAACAACAGTTTTTCATTGGTATTTATAGGGTGTGACATTTATATTGATGTAGACTGTTACCAAACAAGCTGTGAAAATAAAACATGAAGGGATAATAATACATTTTCAAGACACTGTATATAAAAGTTTAGCATATCCCTCAGTTTTGAAGACATGGTTAAGTTTAATTTTAATACAGCAATTGCTTCTTACTGTTATTTTTTATTGAATAGTGGCTTACTGAAAAACTGCGGCTTAATTTTTATATAAATTAACTTTATTGCTTATTACTGTATATGCCTATACAGCGATCAGTCATGCACCACCAATGAACAAGAAGCATAGTTTATTGTTATTGCATTGTTAAACCTTAATTATCAGCATTATCAGCAGTGGTTGTTGCACGTTTGATTGTTAACTTTTTCATAACCATAATGTTTACAATTAGGCACATATACATAATGTTTACATTCGCGAGCGACTGCTGTCATTTGTTATACTGTGTTGATAGCAAATGGTTTATATTCTATATAAATCCAAAATCATACCCTATGTAAAGCATTTCAGATTCGTAAAAGTGTAGACAGCGCCCTCTAGTGGATTTCACATCTGAAACGTACAACAAAACTTCCCAGAGTAACGTATTTTGCCTTTTGCAAGTTTCTTGCTATTATTTGATATGATGTGTGCTATATAATGTCTAGTGATGTTTTATCTATCAGCTGGCTGTCTTCCAGTTAGACAAAACGGTTCAATAAAAAATATTGTAGATAAGGTTGGAGGAAAGTCCTTACCCCAGGTGGAGGAGTTCAAGTATCTTGGGGTTTTGTTCACGAGTGAGGGAAGGATGGAACGTCAGATTGACAGGCGGATTGGTGCAGCGGCAGCAGTAATGCGGTCGATGTACTGGTCCGTTGTGGTAAAGAAGGAGCTGAGCCGAAAGGCAAAGCTCTCGATTTACCGGTCAATCTACGTTCCTACCCTCACCTATGGTCATGAGCTTTGGGTCATGACCAAAAGGACAAGATCTCGGATACAGGCGGCCGAAATGAGTTTCCTTCGCAGGGTGGCAGGGCGCACCCTTATAGATAGGCTGAGGAGCTCTGTCACCCGGGAGGAGCTCGGAGTAGAGCCACTGCTCCTCTACATCGAGAGAAGTCAGCTGAGGTGGCTCGGGCATCTGTTTCGGATGCCTCCTGGACGCCTACCTAGGGAGGTGTTCCAGGCATGTCCCACCGGGAAGAGGTCTCGGGGAAGACCCAGGACACGCTGGAGAGACTATGTCTCTTGGCTGGCCTGGGAACGCCTCGGGATCCCCCCGGAGGAGCTGGAGGAAGTGTCTGGGGAGAGGGAAGTCTGGGGTTCTCTCCTAAGACTGCTACCCCCGCGACCTGGCCCCGGATAAGCGGTTGAAAATGAATGAATGAATGAATAAGAAGTCAGACTCATACACTGGAAAAACTAAATCTGTTCAATTATTTCATTAATTCGTCAATTTGTCTGTCTATGGTTCAGCAGTCTCCAGTGCAGAGTTTGGAACGGTACACAAATGATATCATCATTATTTTACCTCATATAACATTCCCGGCTCAGGTGATTGGCTCAAGGATCATCATCAGGCATTCGTTCTCTCCAGATATTATAGGCCTCATTATTCATTATTTCTCCTTTTCCACTATCAGCTTTTATGTGTTACATAAAGCGTCCTTTTCAGGCATCCTTTGAAGAGTATAATGCCATACTAGACGTGTGACAATACGCAGCAAAGATATAATGACTCTTCCGCACTGAATAATGCTAATCTCACTCTAATAATCATCCGCGACCAATGCATCCGCCACACTGCGCTTCACGCTTTAACCGCACAGGACTGAATGTATATCTGTGTCTCAAACCCTCTAATGAGTCTCTCAGCTAATCAACACAAAGATAATTGCAGCGCACGAACTAAAACATTACATAACACGCACACACACACACACATGCTCCAGTCTGTCTGTGAGAAATCAAACAGTTTCAGAAAGTTTGACATGTTTCTACTGAAATGGGAAGTTCAGATACAAATCAAAGCTACACTGTCCTTTTTTTTAAAAGCCAAAAGCCTTTGTTTTATATCATATCCTGTTGAAAGCGCATTTGAGCTGATGCCCCGAGGTCGCCGTTTCAAAGCACTGAAGCCGAAGACTGAGATCAGGCAACTCTTTTATTTCCACAGCAATTAGAAAGCAGGATCTGAAGAGAAAAGGCAGAAAACGGTGTCTGTCCATCTCATCGTGTTAATGTTACAATGCCATTTACTCATGATGTTCCTTTCAAACGCTGTATGCCACCTTCTCCCATGGTAAATTTCAAGCTTGGCCTGGTTTGACTCGAAAACGGAGCTACTTTTGAAAGCGGAAAACAATCGAATGGTTTTATGGCACTGTTGCTGACAGCATTTGATTTAAAAGAGTAGTTATTTGAGGAACAATTCTCTTTAAAATAATACACTTTTTGATTTTGAACACTTACTGCAATTGCGTGCTATTTGTGATTACTCCTAATCACTCTTAAAGCATTTACGAAAGCTAAAATTCGGAAATTTTAAATACAAATTTATATTTCATGTGTATTACGATATTTGTAATTAAACATCCATGAAGTGTCAATGAAATTAGCACAAAAATGTTACAAGTGTTCCATGAAATTAGCACAAAATGTTAATATTATAACTATTATAGCAAACTCTGCAATAGTTACTTAAGTATAAATGTATTCCCTTCTGTGATTTTTTTTATTGGGTTATATTTTATATAACTATATTTTTATATATTTATTCATTCATTCATTTTCATTTTGGCTTAGTCCCTTTATTGATCTGGGGTCGCCACAGTGGAATGAACCGCCATCTTTTCCAGCATATGTTTTACGCAGCGGATGCCCTTCCAGCTGCAACCCATCTCTGGGAAACATCCATACACACCCATTCACACTCATACACTTTGGACAATTTAGCTTACCCAATTCACCTATACTGCATGTCTTTGGACTTGTGGGGGAAACCGGAGCACCCGGAGGAAACCCACGCCAACACGGGGAGAACATGCAAACTCCACACAGAAACGCCAACTGACCCAGCCGAGGCTCGAACTAGCGACCTTCTTGCTGTGAGGCGAACGTGCTATTCACTGCGCCACCGTGAGGCCTTTTATATATTTATGAAATTATAAATGATTATGTTAGGTTTTTATAGTGTTTGATGTTTTTTATGTTCTTGTTGGGTCTGATGCAACGTAATTTCGATCTGCACTACAATTTATTGTGATGTTTTGATTGACAAAAATAAAGGAAGCTGAAACTGAACTGAAGTGTCATTATAAATTGATTAACTTTATTGCTCAAATTACTTTATTACTTGAATTATTATGAATTAGCGTATTTATTTAAAGTACAATAAATCAGTATTAAAGCATAGTGATTTAACATGTACTTAAAAGTAAAAATTCTGACCGGTATAGTACTTCATCAGTTTTATGGTATATTATGTAAGTGTATTTAAAAATAGATATTTTTAGAATACATTTTAATACAAACTATTTATTCATTCATTATCCTGCAGCTTAGTCTCTGTTTCAGAGGTCGCCACAGCGAAATGAACCACCAACTTTTCCAGCATATGTTTTGCAAATCTCGAGTGTTGTTAGGTTGTGGGGTTACAATGTAACCTGCTCACCTAACGTTTATATTTGTAATGTTTATGTTACTTGCTAATTAATAACCACCTCATGAGGAACTCTTAATCCGCATCTCATTTCGGAGGCTGCTACTGTCCACCGGAGGTCGCATTTTTTGTCACGGATGCATGCTTTGAGAGCCTTCATGACTGAATGAATCACACTAAGGCAACCCAGGGTGCTGAAATATAATTGGTTAAACTGACACTGGGTGGGTTAAATGACCAAAACAAAGACACACGTTCCGGCACGTAACGCACATTTTCAAAGCCGAATAACTGACTTCAGCATTGTTTATCAGATAAACAGAATGTTCACTTAGCACGTTTCTTAAAAATCTGCAAACATATTATGGTATTTTTTATGCTTACATACAGCACCTTTAATTAAACATTACATCAATAAAAATTATTAAAACATGGTGATTTAAAATGTGCTTCAAAGTAAAACCTTTAACTGAACATTATTATGAAGTCTGACTTAAATGGCCTTTTATTTCATCAGTATTATAGTATATTATGAAAGTGTATTTTTAAAACATTTTTAGAATACTTTTCCATAAAAAATAGAACACATTTATATGCAAGGTTATTATAGTTTTGCATTTTAAATGAGTTTTTATTTCGATGCTGTAACGCCCGGAGGGCGGAGGATATCAAGACGAGAGGGAGACGGATGAACATTACAAAAACGGGTTTATTGACACTTACGGGAAACATATACTGGATACGGGAAGACAGGACGACACAGGACGAGACCCACACGATTCAAAATACCGGACAACAATGGACACAGACGAAAGGGTATATATGGAGGACAGATTGATTACACAGATGACACAGAAGGGATGAACGCAGGTGGAACAGATTAACAATGACGGTGGCGGGAAAAGGACAAAGAAAGCACATGACATAAACAAAGGATGACGCGGACGAACACTGACAGATGCTATTTTTAAATTGCATGTATATTTCAGTTTAGATTTAGTTTCATTAATGGTTTTTGTTAGTTTTGATTTTGTGAAAACATTTCTATTTACTTTTATACACATTTAGTTTCTGTTTTAGTTAGTAGAGTTAGTTTATCAGAGTTAATAAAACACTTCCAGTGTCAACCAGATTAAAATTTAGAGTTTGCACAGCTTACATTATTTATTCGTTCATTCATTTTCTTTTCGGCTTAGTCCCTTTATTAATCAACTTATCGCCAACTTATCCAGCATATGTTTTAAGCAGGGGATGCCCTTCCAGCTGCAACCCATCACTAGGAAACATCCATTCACACTCATACACTACGGACAATTCACCTGTCTTTGTGGGGGAAACCTGAGTACCCAGAGGAAACCCACGCAAACACTGGGAGAACATGCAAACTCCACACAGAAATGCCAACTGACTAGCTTACATTAACTCTTGCTAATAAAAACTGTCACCTGACGGATAGGGTACTTTGGTGAGCAAATCAAGGCAAAGGCAGATTCTGCTTGACTAGTGTATTCAGCGTTGAACTCCACTGTGTTATAAATGTGATTATGTTTTTATTGCAATAGTTATATTGGCAACTTTAATGAAAAATAGTTTGGTATATTTATCTTCGGCCCATGGCTATCAATGATATTTGGTTTTTGGTCCTTCATACAAAAAAGTTTGGGCACCCCTGTTTTATAGTAAAGATGTTTTTATATGTGATATTGCTATTGATGATGTGTTTGTCTGTAAAAGCGCCATCTACAGGTGTTTCCCTAAACAGCAGTAAGTCCGATTTTCCAACAGAGAATGAGTGCTTATTCATTCATTCATTCATTTTCATTTCGGCTTAGTCCCTTTATTAATCTGGGGTCACCACAGCGGAATGAACCGCCAACTTATCCAGCATATGTTTTACGCAGCGGATGCCCTTCCAGCTGCAACCCATCTCTGGGAAACATCCATACACACCCATTCACACTCATACACTACGGACAATTTAGTCTACCCAATTCACCTGTGAGTGCTTATGAATTCTAAAAACTATTATCTATTTTTGCTAATTACTATTTTATTTCAGTTAGTTTTTCAGTGACTGTTGCTAGTTTTGCATAGTTTTTCATTTATTGTGATTTTTTTTTACATTTTATTTCAGTTAACTAAAATGTTTTTGACCAATCCCAGCAGGCACATATTTAGACACACCTAGATTTAGGTCGTGATGTTGAGTGACTAAAATTCAATGTCTAGTCAGCGTCTAAAAACATCTAATAATGACATCAAAGACGTTGATATTTGGTTGATTTTAGGTTGTGTTGGAAAGTGAACAAAATCCAACGTCGAACCAACATCTTAAACCAACGTCATATTGATGTCAAATACTGACATTTATTCGTCAGGTATGGCAACCAAAATCCAACGTCTGATAGATGTCATATTGGTAATGTCCACACAACGTCAAGCTGTAACATCATTAGACTAGATTTGGTTGATTTTAGATTGATTTTAGGTTGCGTCGGAAAGTGACCAAAATCCTACGTCTATCCAATGTTGGATACTGGTCTGACGTTGGGTTCTGACGTCAACCCGATTTTCATTTTCACCCAAAATGCAACGTCCTCCAACGTTGGGGTACAAAACAGACACAAACTCTGATCTCAAGATGAGTTCAGAAACGAATAAAAGCTGTGAAAGAACACACAAAGTTTGTTTGGTGTGATTTAAAAAGAGCACAGAGGTGGATGTTGATTTGTGGCCTTTAAATGTCAGTGAAAGCTAGTCTGCATTGCTAAAACCTGCATCTGTTTCATGACTCAATCGTCCTCTAAGCCACCGCTCACATTCAAATAACAACCCTCTCCGGACACGCTCATTTCATAAAACATTTTTTCTTCTTTTTTTCATTTCAATTATCTTGTCCTTACTGAGCTCCAGAGAGACATTTCATCAGAGTTTTAACTACACATCTACACATACCTGTAGTAAATGTAAAACAAAAAGCAAAACAAACTACACTGAGAACATTAACAAAAAGGCAAAAACAAACTTGGCTGGGCTGGCAGGAAAGAACAGGGCTGGACAGGGCTGGACACAACAGGACAAGGAACTGGCACAGGACAGCAGACATGAGGAGAATATAAGCAGAAATAATTAACACAAAGACAGGTGAACATAATAAACTAATAATGGGTTAACAAGGAGGGTGGGACTAGACAATAGACGGGAGAGCACATAACACAAAGAAAGAACACAAGCCATGTGCTCACACAAAACGAGACTAGAACACACAGCCAATGAGAGAACTCATTAACCACGTGTTCACATGACACAAAGCACTACACACAACACCAACAAAAAACTGAACGCAAGACACGATAGTACACTCGATACATGAAGTACATGAGTACACGATAAATGAAAACACTCACCATGCACTCACACATGCAACGTGCATGTTTCATCCCAGCGCCAACCAAAACCAACTAGATTGAAACGCTGGGAATTAAACACCACGCTGCAGACAGAACGAACACAAACACCAGGACAAGAGAGCGTGTCGCAAACACACCCAGACCTCGCACGCCCGCATCAAGCGGGAGTGGACGGCCTGAGCGCAGTGATGACGGTGCTCATACAGAGACACACAATGACAGAAAATGAGTGCTCGACCCGAGAAAACTCAAGCTGAGCATGCAGGACAAGACAGTACTAGTGTCTGGACTCTGCCACCAAAACAAGAATTTACAATACCGGAGTGGCAGAACCCTGACGGGGGAGGGGGCAGCTGAATGAGATCCAAAAGTTTAGCACTCTTCATTACAACAACTTTCATGTCATATCATTTAATAAAACATTAATTCAGTCTGCATATAAGTAAAGTATATATAATTAGCATTTTATTACCATACCATCTACAAACCACCAGTAGGGCACACTCTATCCTCTATGTATGCATCAGACTCTTCATCAACACTCTATGGCTCTGGAAAACATTTGTCAATTCTTACGTTTTCCTCTTCATATGCACCAGACACAAATAAAAAAAGAAAGCAGTGATTTCTAAATGTATAGTATATGTATACATATATAATATAACATTATAACACACTCAATTTCTGCTGCGACATACGGATGGTAGGGTCAGAATTTTTTAGCGTCAACAACATGAAAGCATGGATTCATCCTGCCTTGTATCAACGGTTAAGGCTGGTGGTGGTGGTGTAATGGTGTGGGGCACATTTTCTTGGCACACTTTGGGCCCATTAGTACCAATTGAGCATCGTGTTAACGCCACAGCCTACTTGAGTATTGTTGCTGACCATGTCCATCCCTTTATGACCACAGTGTACCCACCTTCTGATCGCTACTTCCAGCAGGATAACACGCCATGTCATAAAGCATGAATCATCTCAGACTGGTTTCTTGAACATGACAATGAGTTCACTGTACTCAAATGGCCACCACAGTCACCAGATCTCAATCCAATAGATCACCTTTGGTATGTGGTGAAATGGGAGATTCGCATCATGGATGTGCAGCCGACCAATCTGCAGTCACTGCGTGATGCTATCAAATCAATATGGACCAAAATCTCAGAGGAATATTTTCAGTACCTTGTTGAATCTATGCCAAGAAGGATTAAGGAAGGTTCAACCCGGTACTAGTTAGATGCACCGAATACAGTAGTCGTTGAGTGTATAAAGCTTGTTATTACTATAATACCTACTCTTTTTATACACATATAAAAGTGTGCTAAAGTGGCACTGACAGACTTGGTGAACACAAGCATGACTATCAAATGAACCAAGAGAGCAAAAACCTGTTCAATGCCCACAGCAGTGTTTAGAAGCGGAGTAATTGACAAATCAATGCACAGCTTGATAATTACAGATACTGACGAGACAAACAAACATGGTTTGTGAATCTGCAAGAGGAGCTTCGGCTGATTGACTGTAATCATGTCTGAAAGTCATGAGGATTAACCTGCTGAGGAACGATGGAGGATAATGAGAGGAAATCCGACATATCAGACACCAGAGTGGCTTTATTTAGCTCTCCTCCACCCATGATGCTCCACCTCTGCCAGAGAGCAGGTTGTTTCTCCACAAGCCTCATGGGCTTCTGCCGTCTGTTTCCTCAGCGCTGCTTTCTTTAGCTCCACTAACCAGATAAACACATGCTCCAATATTATTAATAACTCACAACAGTTTGCTCAGGTGGGCCTCACAGTGGCGCAGTGGGTAGCACGTTCGCCTCACAGCAAGAAGGTCGCTGGTCGCTGGTTCGAGCCTCGCCAGTTGGCGTTTCTGTGTGGAGTTTGCATGTTCTCCCTGTGTTGGCGTGGGTTTCCTCCGGGTGCTCCGGTTTCCCCCACAAGTCCAAAGACATGCGGTATAGGTGAATTGGGTAAGCTAAATTGTCCGTAGTGTATGAGTGTGAATGGGTGTGTATGGATGTTTCCCAGAGATGGGTTGCAGCTGGAAGGGCATCCGCTGCGTAAAACATATGCTGGATAAGTTGGCGGTTCATTCCGCTGTGGCGACCCCAGATTAATAAAGGGACTAAGCCGAAATGAAAATGAATGAATGAATGAGTTTGCTCAGGTTTCTTAAATGTGCTGCATTTTAAAATATTACTAGATCTGTGGTGTGCAGATATGCATTACATTCACTTATTTACATTTACTGGAGTAAAAAAGCACTTTTATATTATTTTTGCGTATTCATTCATTCATTCATTCATTTTCCTTTGGCTTAGAACCGAAAGCAGGAAACCGGAGCACCTGGAGGAAACCCACGCCAACATGCGGAGAACATGCAAACTCCACACAGAAAAGGCAACTGACCCAGGGACTCGAACCAGTGACTTTTTTTTATGCTGTGAGGGGACAGTGCTAACCACCTAACCACCGCCTATTTTTTCTGAATATATATTTTTTCTTTTTATTTGTATAACTATGCTTAAAATAAAATAAAAATACATTTTATTATTTTTTTTTATTAGTTAATGACATGTTGGCAGATGCATTAAATGTCAATTTTTTTGTAAGATACAGAATTCCTTGAAGCATGACACATGAATCAACACATAATATAATAGTATTCATTAATTCATTTTCTTTTCGGCTTAGTCCCTTTATTAATCTGCGGGTTGCCACAGCGGAATGAACCGCCAACCTATCCAGCATATGTTTTACGCAGCGGATGCCCTTCCAGCTGCAACCCATCACTAGGAAACACCCATACACACTCATTCACAGACATACACTATGGACAATTTAGCTTACCCAATTCACCTATACCGCATGTCTTTAGACTTGTGGGGGAAACCGGCGCACCCGGAGGAAACCCACGCGAACACGGGGAGAACATGCAAACTCCACACAGAAATGCCAACTTACCCAGCCAAGGCTCGAACGAGCCACCTTCTTGCTGTGAGGCGATTGTACCCACTGCGCCATTGTGATGTCCTATATAATAATATAATTAATATATATTATATTTATTTATTTATATAATTTTTTTTAAATGGGGCTAATAATATTAACCTTAAAATTGTTGTTTTGTTTATTAAAAACTGCTTTTATTCTAGCCAAATTAAAATAGATAACACTTTCCCCAAAGAAAAAAAAACAATTACATAACATTTTCACTTAGGAAATATTTGAAAAAAAAAATATATATATATATAATTATAGGATGGCTAATCATTTTGATTTCATCAGTACAAAGCGATTAATGCAATACACGTAGCCTAGTTTAAACTGTCTTTAGTCTTTGGCTGAATGTGCATTGCAATATTGTCACATGACACATATCACACACTGGGCAAAAATCTCGACTCGAGGCATTACACACCAGACAAGTACAATCTATATTTGAATACTATAAACTTTTTAATGTAAAATAATGCAGATGACGCTTTATGGTGTGGCGGAAATTTGAACGGCTTACTAAAATCTGCGGCCAAAAAAAACAATAGCAATCCCTGGAAAATTTGGCGACATTTGCTTGATTTTGCATTATCCTGGAGGGTCTGTCTTTTAAAGCTGTCTAAATTACAACCCAGACTCATTCTGAAAACGTAGCCCTATATACATTTCTGGAGATTGACGAATACATCCCAGGAGATATGTTTTTTTCCACCAGAGGCCACTGTGTGCGCTTTTTTTTTCAGATGTCAGATTTCTCTCGCCAGTGCCATTCATGTACTGTATATAGGGCTACATTTTCAGAATGAGCCTATGTTGCTTAATTAGGTTAACAGTGCATATTGTATTACTAAATAAAAATAATTGATATATTTAATTGATATATTTAAAGTATGACATTTACAAAAGGTCTTTATGGAACATGAGCTTTATTAAATATGCTAATGATTTTTGGCATATAAGAAAAAACATTCACATTTTTGTGCCATTCCTGCAAATAGACTTGTGCAAGGTCACATATATAAAACATAATTCGTCATATATCAAAAACAGTCAGAAATATTAAGCATATTTGCTTTATTTTGAATCAAATCAGCAGTAACTAGCAACTTGTTGCTTAAGTAGTCTTCTTATTACTCCTCCTCAAGCAATAATTTAAGTTATTACCTTTAATGTTACTTGACTAATTATTTTTACCAGCAGTTTTACTTGTACTTGAGCAAAATGTTCGACAGCTTTACCCCGCTGTGCTGTTTTTTGACTGAACCTGACGTTACATAACAGCATTTCTACATTTTCCCCAGAAAGACGTTTTTCCTCCTTGTTTTGTTAGTGATGTTCTGTATCTTTTCTCGTGACCCCAGGGGAGCGTGTGCATTATTTCTGCGCTCACACTTATTAGCAAATGTGGCTGAACAGGAAGGAACACGTCAGAATCTTCTAGATGTAAGTGTGTTTTCTGCTGCCTCGGGAGAGCTCAGAAATCTCAGGATCACTAAACAGAGATTCCTGTTTCACACATGCTGAGCTCTGTGTTAAAAACAGACAGTGTTTGTGTACGGTTTATATGTCTCCTCTAGACGGCCCACTCGACAAACCCACTCGAAGCCAGGAGAAAATACACAACAACATACTCGTGCATTTTTTCACTCCAAAATAACCTGCTAAATGTATTTTATGTCATTGTGTTGTGCATTTAAGTATCATATGTTTTGTCACAGTAACCTCTCAATGTATTGCATGTACAGTACCTGACAAAAGTATTCGCCTATTCAAGTTTTAGGAACAACAAATAATAACTTGACTTCTAGTTGAACATTTGGTTTCAGAAGTGGCTTATATGAAAGGCAAAGGCCACTAGATTACGCTTATTTTACCAAATTAAAATATGATCATGCCTTGAATTTTTATTATTTAATTAGGACAGTAGGGTCTGACTTTGCTGAGAGAAAAGTCTTGTCACTTAACAGAAATAATGTACAGTATAGAATATAAAGTCATGGTGCAGTGGAAAAATTGTGTATGAGCTTGGACGAGGCTGCACGGTGGCACAGTGGGTAGCACGATCGCCTCACAGCAAGAAGGTCGCTGGTTCGAGCGTCGGCTGGGTCAGTTGGCATTTCTGTGAGGAGTTTGCATCTTCTCCCCGTGTTGGTGTGGGTTTCCTCCGGGTGCTCCGGTTTCCCCCACAAGTCCAAAGACATGCGGTATAGGTGAATTGGGTAGGCTAAATTGTCCGTAGTGTATGTGTGTGGTTGAGTGTGTGTGGATGTTTCCCAGTGATAGGTTGCAGCTGGAAGGGCATCCGCTGTGTAAAACATATGCTGGATAAGTTGGCGGTTCATTCCACTTTGGCGACCCCAGATTAATAAAGGGACTAAGCCGAAAAGAAAAGGAATGAATGAATGAGCTTGGACGATTGCATCCATACATCTCTGCAATGACTCAAATTACTTATTAATAAAGTCATCTGGAAGCAAGTGTTCTTGCAGGACTCCCAGAGTTCACCAAGATTCTTTGGATTCATCTTCAATGCCTCCTTCTTCATCTTACCCCAGACATGCTCACTAATGTTCCTGTGCTGGGCTGGCCAATCCTGGAGCACCTTGACCTTCTTTGCTTTCAGGAACTTTGATGTGTAGGCTGAAGTATGAGAAGGAGCGCTATCCTGTAGAACAATTTGCCCTCCTGTGGTTTGTAATGTAATGAGTAGCACAAATGTCTTGATACCTCAGGCTGTTGCCATCCACTCTGCTGATCTCGCATGCCCCTATGCTAGATGTAACCCCAAATCATGATTTATCCTTCACCAAACTTGACTGATTTCTGTGAGAATCTTGGGTCCATGCGGGTTCCAATAGGTATTTTGCAGTATTTGTGAGGATTGGGATGCAGTTCAACAGATGATTCATCTGAAAAAAAAATCTACCCTAAGCGGTGACACATTAGTTTAGGTCACAATTCATGCTATAAACTACTATCTTATTACCTGGCTATTTCTAAGATATTAACTGTTCAGTAGCAGTGTTGGGGAAAGTTACTTTTAAAAGTAATGCATTACAATATTGAGTTACTCCCTAAAAAAGTAACAAGTTGCATTACTTAGAAAGTAATGCGTTACCTTACTTTTGAGTTACGTTTTTATACCTGCCTGAGGCTTGATCTCTTTCAGAACTTGCAGATTATTTTTTTTAAATAGAGGAGCTCTGCATTTAACGACACACTGCATAATTTACACCTTCATTTACCTCTAAAAAAAAAACTAATAAAAATAAAAATCAGAACAATGTTACCTTCTGAGAACTTCCTGAAGCTACACATGCCCTAGATACAAATTAAGTAACGTTTTATAAACTAATTTCGAGAGGAGCATGTGATATGATTGGTCTCTTGTGATATGATCATGGATGATGATCATTGTGATGTACATCATTGTGATGTACCCACTGTGATGATCAGTGACGATCATTGTGATATGATCTAGTCTCTTATCTGCAATCATCAATAAACCAATCAGATGAATCTAATCCTACAATAAAATCTGCCTTACTTCCCTTATCTTCGTTTTTGAAGAATCCCCCGTCCACCCCATCTCCCCTTTTCCTCCTATACCAGGGAGAGCTCTAGAGACCTACCTGATCTTGGACCCCCATTCATGCTAAATGACCAGGCAGGAGCCCTGAGCTCAATTATCTTCGAGCTCAGGGTTTTCTCCCAGAACAGCATGCCAAACCTGCAATTAGTATCAAGCAATAGCTAAGTGTGAACTCTTCAATGAAAATTGAAAGCCATGTGTTTGCTACTTTTGTATTTTTGTCTTATTAGTTCAGTAAAATCACTGCTCAAAATAATGAGATTACTTCCATCACAGAAATAGAAGGTTCTGCCATCTTGGTTTCTGTCTGTTCCCATGGGAAACTTATTCTCTCAATGAGTGTGATTCAACGTGATTACACTCATTTTAATTCAGAAATATTTTTTTTTAAAGCGAATTAATCTAAAAAGTAACTCACGTTACATTTTTAAAAATAAACTCAAATATCATGACTTAATTTTTTAAAGTAATGCATTACTTTACTCGTTACTTAGAAAAGTAATATTATTACATAACTCGCATTACTTGTAATGCATTACCCCCAACACTGTTCAGAACTAGTTACTACTACAACTACTACTAGTTATAAAGTATGATCTTATTCTGCATCCCTAATCCCACCCAAAATCTAAACCCCACTTCTACCTTACTAACTATTAATAAACAGCTAATCAGTAGTTTATTAAGCTAGTAGTGTCAGTTAATGGTTTATTAATACTTTGAATTGTGACATAAACTAAAGTGTTACCCAATAAGCTGTAAATTAATTAAAACAAGTTAGTGTAACTGCGATGTAAATGGATTCATGCTACCTCTGAGCTCTGTTGTCAATGTGCAGTAGATACATCTATTGTGACTTCATTTACAGTGTGAAGATGGATCGCTGATACTGATTTGACATGATTAGTAACAGTCATACTAGGGCTGTGCAATTAATTGCAATTCAGTTTCGATTTCGGCTTCCAACATTTATGAAAAAACATTAATCGAGATAAAACGATTACTGCATCATATCCCGCCCCTTTCCAGCAGTATGCATTTGTTCCGCTGCAAAGCTCAGTTTCACATAAAAATTAGTAAAAGCATGTACTGTAACGTGCCTTTTGCAGCATGGGATGCACTTGATTTATTGATGTGTATTCGATTCATTCATGTTTTTAAAAGTGCAAAAGAGAATGCATGCTGTTAAATTATTCAACATAGGCTCATTCTGAAAACGTAGCCCTATATACATTTCTGGAGATGGCAAATTATGTAGCCAGCTACGTAAGGCTGCATTTCATCTTTAAAACGAACGTTACGGGACGGTATGACGCCGTTCTATTTATCGCTTACCAGCTAACCGCTTACCTCTGTATGGACCTCTTTCCCGCTGTTACCAGTTTGTCCGGAAGCACGAAATGCACGTCGGCGGACTTGAGATGCAGAGTGGAGTTGACCGCAACAACAGGTTCAAGTCCAGTAAAGAACGGTTCCAAAAAGCAGGTAAGACAAAAACAAAAGCTAAAAAATAAAATAAGCAAGTAAATAACAGGGTGAGAATGTGGTAAAAATTGAAAACGTGGTAAAAATCTGGGTTTCTTCTTTGTCTGGATTGCTTTTTAAAACACTGCGGTTGGGTTTAGGGAAGGGGGTGGGCGGGTCAATCGGTGCTTTTTAAAGCACTATTGGATGGGTTTAGGGAAGGGGGAAGGTGGGGGAATCGGTCGGTTGGTCAGTCAGCAAGTCAGTCAGTTGACAGCGGCCTCTGGTGGGTTTACGTGAGAACAGCAGGCGAGAATGGCACTCGAGAGAGAAATATGATATGTGAAAAAGCGTACACAGCGGCCTCTGGTGGATTCACGAAAACAAAAACTGCAAAAAAACATAGCTCCTGGGACGTATTTTGCTCTCTCCAGAAACGTATATAGGGGTACGTAATCAGAATGAGCTGGGTTGCATGGAACATTCTAAACAATTCTGTGTCTCTCCACGGTAAATATATCGTAATGTGACGTGCCACAGTGTTGCTTTTCATGGAGAAGGCTGTGTGTCAGATATTTATGAAACTATTCTTCCTCTCAGCCACTTTAAAATATGAAGTAACACTTAATTCTTCTTGAGGTGCAGCTGGATAATGGATAATTGAAATAGATCCATCATTTGATCAAAAAATATAAATAGAATGCTGAGGACATGGTAAAAAAACATGTCAGTCAATAGTCCTGGGTGGGGTTACCGACTGTGACATCTCACTCAGGAGGGTCTCAAGATCACTTGTTTTTAGATCCTGGGGGAATATTACAGAAAGATCCTAACTTTAAAATGTTATCGCACAGGTTTGGAACAAGTAAAGCGTGAGTAATAGAGAGTAAATTTTCATTCTTGAGTGAAACATTTCTTAATCTAAGAATTTCACATTAAAAATGACGTATGTTTAAAAAGGTCAGATATATTACCTTTGAATTAGTTAAAAAAAGTGGACATTTTTGCCATTTAATGGAAAAGTTGACTTCAAGATTCTGGAAAGTCAAATGGTCACTTAAAGAAAATAAATGAATCCGAACTCTCTCAAAGTCAGATCTACACTCGTCTCAAATACTATCAAAGTATCCAAACACATCTGTTGACATGGTGCCGGTGGATAGCAGAGCTTATGCAAACATATCCATATGGTTATAATTGGATGGTTTTTGAACTGTTTATTCTTGTGTTTGTTTTGTTATTGAAAGGAAAGAGATCAGCACATATTCACACACACTGTACATATAGACGTCATTCAACCTGGATGCCGAAAGGATGTTTGCTATCAGTAAATCACTGCAAAGGGGTTTACAGAGCTATTTCTTTCTTTATTTTCTAATCAGATTATGGGGAAAAATGCTTAAATATTAGTATTTTGGGGCACTGGAGGTTATGTTTTCTTGTATGTTAAGCGTGTGAGAGTAAATTGCTGCTGCAGATCACTTAAAGGCCACATAGAGCCTAGAACCTTTAACAGTTCCCATATCAATATCTAAGCAGAACATAACCTTTCATAACTGATCATTTATAGTAACCTAAAGGGCATCTCATACAGTTCTCTTGTCACCGCTTATGTGTACAGGTAGAGTTCATACAGCACAAGCTGTTGCCATGGTAACAGACAATGATGTGACTGCTTGTGAGGGAAAATATCCTGCATTTGGTGCAATCATTGAGAATAAAATGAGGAAAATTAACAACAGTAATACTGTTTTTTTCCCCTACACATTGCAAACGTTAATGGTCAGTCGTTTATGTTAAGGAACCAAGTAAAGTTTCTCATTCTTTTCACTCTTTTAGATTTTGCTGTATTTGACTTAAGCATTCTTGGCTCCCCAATGTATTAGATGACTCTAATACATAAAATAAGTAAGCTGACCAAAGTCCTTACGGAGAGAAGACTTCATTGAAGACAGTGAATAGTACAGTTCCTCAGCATTGATGTTAACCCGTCAGTCTTCAAGTAACTTAACCCAAAATACTGTCTGTGAGAAGAGTATACTTAATAACAAAGAATATAACCCCCTCCCCCCCCCCTCCCCATTGCATTTGAAACAAGCCATACAATCTGACAACCACTTCACGTCAAATCATTTGTGTAAATTAATACATTCAGTAAACTTTTTTTTGTCTTTAATACAACAAAATAATAATAATAATAATAATAATAACAATAATAATGAAAACATTGTGCTATCTAAAACAAAGGTCATAAGGTCTTAAATGGATAGTTCACTCAAAAATTTTAATTACATAATTTACTCACCCATCCCGTGTCTCAAACCTGTTTGACTTTTTTTATTCTGCTGAACACAAAAGAAGATACTTTGAAGAAAGGTAAAAAGCTGTAACTTCCATAGTAGGAAAAACAAATACCATGGAAGTCAACGATTGCAGCTTTGTTTGTTTTTTGCATTCTTCAATAGATCTTCCTTTGTGTTTATCAGAATAATGAAAGTCAAACAGGTTTGTAACAAGTAAACTGTGAGTAAATTACATAATTTACATTTTTGGGTCAACTATCCCTTCAATGTTTTGTTTTGTGCTCAACTTAGCAATTTTCTTTATTTTCCTTATTATATATTTTTTGTATTATTTCAGTTAAGACTACAGAAACTCACCCTCATTTTTGTTTCATTCTGTCCATTCTGTCTTAATATTCATTGGCTCACTTAAAAGTTACAACATCTCTTTTAAACATAAAATGCATGAACTATGGAAGCATATCAGTAGCAAAATTAATTTTGATATTTAATATGTAAAATGGTAATGCAATATGTAAATTGGCAATGTATTTCTATATTTAAATTTGCATTCTCCATGACATGCAAATAGTTGGTGCAAAATTGAAAATGAAATGATATAAATTGCATTTGTTATTTCCAACCCCCGTTTTAAAATGTAAATTTCATACTAATAAAAAATAATAATAAAAGATTATTATTATTATTATCATTTTCATCATTACACTGGAATGTTTAAAGTAGAATTCAATGTGTATTTCAAAATGCATTCTGAGAGAAATGTATAGCATAAAGGTCGCAAAATGGCAAGTTAAATGTAGTTTTAATGCACTGACACTCACACTTAAGATGTTTGAAGATGATTTTCAATTAATACATCACAACAAATGTTGAGTCAAAGTGGTTTTGAAAATGATGGCCTGTTTACTAACAAATCATTTAACTGGTTCTTTATTAACCAGTCCAACAAGCCATCACGTGAGTCAAGTTTCTTGCTATTAAGTTTTCATTTTTCACACGTAGGTCTTGGAAAATGGTAATTTAAATACAGAAATGTATTGTCGTTTTAAAAAAACGAATTTTGATACTCCTATGCTTCCATATGAGGTGGAGTAAAATATTGGGTCATTTTCATTTTTTGGTAAACTATTCCTTTAGGTAGTACAGATAATAGTGAACAGGTGCAGCAGTGATCAAGGAATAGTCCAGGTAATGCTTATCAGCTGTGGAGGTGCAAAGAGTATGGGAAATACGGTTTTATGGGAAATTTGCTCAGATATATAACCCTTATAACTTTCTGCATTTTTAAACTTTCAAAAAAAGAAAGGTCAAAACACACTTTACTTAAGGACCCACACACAAAGTTTGTTTTTGTGAATCGTGGGGACATAACACAGATTTACATTCTTTTTATACTCTACACAATGTATTTTCTATTGCACTATCCCTAAACATATCCCTACTTTCTGATACTTTCTTTATAAGCCTTTTGAGACATGGGAACATCAGCAATGTCCTCATAATTCTACACCTTCTTTTAATATTATGTCACACCCATACCGTTATGCACATTTGTGTCCTTATATGACACACACACACACACACACACACACACACACACACACACACACACACACACACACACACACACACACACACACACACACACACACACACACACACACACACACACACAGAGCAGGATCTGGCACACAATGAACACACACTCACACACTGATCATCCTGTGGGTCTCTGTTATTGTCGCTGCAGTGTGAGGGTGGCACTTGTGTTTATGTAACTCCTATGAGCTTCACCTCCCCCTCTAAAACACCTCTGAATAGACTATTCCCACAATACAACACAAACACAGAACACAACAGCTCTGATTAAAACATCCTGTCCACAGCAAAACAGCACATTGTTTTAATTTTAATGCAAAAAAATGTAAACCAATAATTATAATTACTACTGTACTATAATGCATTTCCCAAAGGAAACAAGAGTGCCTGCAAGCAGGAAAAGAGCAGTGTTAATGTTGTTAAATTATTGGCTGGAGGAGCAGGACAACTGGTGGTCAACCCGAGATGGGAGTTTTAATGGGCTATGATGATATTGAGAAATCAATCTGGCTGACATGAGGCTGATATAACACATGTAATTACAGTAAATTAGATAAACATTCAGAAAACTGGTGAAATCAATTGAACATTTATTCTGCATGCAGGCAGTGTTATTTACCCAAAACATTGTAAATACTGTATCTGTGGAAGAACTAGATGTGTTTGTGCCCACATGAAAAAATACCATAGTAAATACTATAGTACTATTGAACAATATTGCAGTAAAGTATATTATACTGTATATGTAATAGTATTTACAACACTGTTAATGAGTGCTACAGCATAGTGTAGTATTAACTACAGTGTGCTGATAAACTATAATTAATACAGTAGTATACTTTAGCTTTTACTACTGTAAACTGTGTGTAACGAATTACATTTAAAATTTGTGTAATTTGATTAAAGTTACTAAAGTCAATGTAATTGCGTTACTTACATTACAAATATAGTTTTTAGAGGAAAAAAATGCTTTATTTAAATCACGTTTTCCGCAGCAACGTAAGTTAATAAGCATGCGCTTTGAAATTGCTGAAGAACACGAGCTGAAATGGTTTCTGAAGAGATTGGTTGCTTCTTCAAGTGGAAATACAGACATTTCTTTGATTTCATTGAGCGTAATGAAATGCAGTCTATGTCCAGTCTCTAAAGAACTTTCAACTGCTTTTAACTCGACCAGCAACTATGACAATACTCGTCGCCAAGGAGGACACAGGTGCCCAAAAACACAGCGGTCTAAAACAGCCTAAACAGGCTAAATTGGATTTTTATGCAGGATTGGGAGTGAAGAGAAGCGTAGCTGCTTATGGGGCCATTCACATATCGCATCTTTTGCGCGCAAGTTAGTTATTTCCAATGAAGGCGAGCGGCTTCATGTTTTCCAGGCACACAGAGTTGAAAATCGTGAGTCACGTGACAAGAACCGACCAATCAGCTTCATACTTTGTATGGAATATACACATTTCGATAGACTAATTACTTCAGACAAACACAGAACAACCACACACTGTGGTACATTTTCATACTATGGATGTCAATGGTTACAGGTATCCAGTTTTCCTCTAAATGTCTTCTTTTGTGTTAAAAAAATAAGACAAACAGGTTTGGAACAAGTGAATGATGAGAGTATTTTAAGTTTTGGGTTAACTATCTCTTTAAGTCTTTTAAATACGTCAAACTGCTGTGATCAACCCATTGTAATGTTTTTCAGTGAATATTAAATTACTGAAAGTGATTAGTAATGTAATCATATTACATTTTTCCAGTGGTGGTCAGTAATTTGTAATCTATTACTTACCCAACACTGATTATATATTAGCATTGTAAAGAGCCAAAACACTAAACAGTTATAAAAGATCATCCAGATTCAGTCACATTTACAAACAGAAAGGGTTTGTGTACCAGTATTTACTCTTGATATTGTTTCATAAAGGCTTGATGAAGAGGTTTATGTTACATCTGCCCCTTGCGTAAGCAGATTTGTGGTCATCATTGCGTTTTTGATGATGTCAGTGAGCTGTGACTGTGAGGTGACGCTTAGACAGTGTGTGACGGCTCTGATGACGAGGAAATCACAGCACTCCTGACCTCCATCTGTCTGTGACCCAAACCTCCAGCAGATCTCACTAGATTCAAACAGCAGACTGCCTGCTAAACCTTCAGCTGAACCACAGAGTCCAACACAAAGCACTGATTAAAATTAACACACCCAAGCACACATGTAATGATGTTTATATAGTATATTATCTCTTTACCTCAACCCTACCCCTAAACCCATCCCTCATAGGAAACAATCTGCATTTTTTCATTTTAAAATACTTAATTCTGTGTGAATTAAGAGCCATTTTCCTCATGGGGATTAAACACGAACAACTATACTGGTATTACATTTATTTGTCCTTACACTGTGAGGAAAACAAGTTACAGACACACACAAACTTTCATCTCGCCATCCAAAGCACAAAGACACTTTTCGGAGTAAAATTGCTTTTGGTGAAGAAATCCATATGCAAGCACAATTTATTTAAAACGTCAGACTTCTGTCTGGTTCTCTTCATGTGCAGTTAGGCCAGAATTAGCTCACCCACTGAATGAAGCAAGCGTGAAAACTGCATGTCACTTTTTTTTATGATCACTTATTGCTGGGTTTTTAGGACCCTCAAGTAGTGCTCGTTTCATCATCGATATTGCAATGTGATCATTATGCAATAGTTACATTGCAGGATAGTATGTAATGTTGAGTCTGGATTATACTTGTAGCAGTGCGATATGGCTGTGTATCGTCACTGATGGGGGGCATTAAGGCCCTCGGCCTGCGACCTTGACCCAACGCACGCCTCCGACCAGTGCCGATATACAGCCATTTCGCACTGCTACTCGTTTGATATTGCTTATTTATGCAGATTCCCTCCCCTACAGAACCATCCCAATCAATCTAAAACTATAAATTATTTCCAATAAAAAAAACAGTTGCAAAATTTCACTAATGATTTTCCTTTTAATAACCACTGCAAAATATTCCACAACATTATTTAAATTCCGATAATGTTACCCAATGACTTGACAGAATAGGACAGTCTGTTAGAAAAGTCTGGTGGCATATGCTTTTTACAGCACGTCTGGAAAAACATTAATGTTGTTTTCTATTGATTACATCAATGAATATGAACACTGTAACTGCGACTGAAATCGCCTACTACTCATTAGTTACTGCATTTGAATTTAATTGTACTATTCGGCCGTTAGAAAAGTATGTTCTATACTTGAAAGTTGGACGTATTACATCCGCCATTTTGTCATCTTCACGTGACCTACATGACCACGTGATCAGTTGCGTTGCTTCACTCCCATTCATGAATTCTCTCACAGTGCATTATGGGATAGTGATAAGTCATCCGGGTACTCCTCACATACTACTCAGCTCACATACTGTTTTTAGCATATTATATAGTATGGAAGTATGCAATTTCAGACATGGCGTGTAAATAAACAGTATTATACCGCAGTTTTGTACTGCAACTCCCAGAGGCTCGTATGCGTTCCAGCTGAAAATGAACAACGTTTATGCAAATACAGCACAAAACAACTTTGCGAGTGGGACCGATCACAGCATATGTAATTTTTCACTTATGGCGCAGTGGGTAGCATGATCGCCTCACAGCAAGAAGGTTGCTGGTTCGAGCCCCGGCTGGGTCAGTTGGCGTTTCTGTGTGGAGTTTGCATGTTCTCCTTGTGTTTGCGTGGGTTTCCTCCGGGTGCTCCGGTTTCCCCCACAATTTCCAAAGACATGCGGTACAGGTGAATTGGGTAAGCTAAATTGTCCATTGTGTATGAGTGTGTGTGGATGTTTCCCAGTGATGGGTTGCAGCTGGAAGGGCATCCGCTGCGTAAAACATATGCTGGATAAGTTGGCGGTTCATTCCGCTGTGGCGACCCCAGATTAATAAAGGGACTAAGCCGAAATGAAAATAAATGAATGAATGAATAGTAAAGAGCAGTGCACTGCGCTTTTGATGATACTAGGCAACCACTGCATCAACAGACATAGTGCTAGAGTGCATCACATCAAAAATGTGATGTTTTCAGTTGATTTCATTCATTCAGAATGAACAGCCAACTATTCTGGCACATGTTTTATGTAGAATGCCCTTCCAGCTACAACTCAGTACTGGGAAACACCCATACACTCTCGCATTCACACACACAATCATACACTACAGCCAATTTTGTTTACTCAATTCACTTATAGCGCATGTCTTTGGCCTGTAAGCCGGACTCGAACCAGCGACAGTGGTGACAGTGCTAACCACTAAGCCACCGTGCCGCCCAGTTGATTTTAATTCAATCAAAATATTAGCGTCGATATTGCAGTGCATTACGCTTAACCTCCTCGCAGCATGCGCTAGTGATAACATGTTCATGTGCAGTGCCGTCTCAATTCTTAGAGAATATTTCTAGCCATACCCCTTCACTTTCTGTTTCAAGGCCCAAGGGGAAGGCATATGGATATGGATATACTGTCAGATAGAATTGGGATTGGGCCTAATAGCACACTTGAATGCACTTCCTTTTCGTAAGGGATAACCTATTGAAATAATTGTGCCAAATAAATGAATAGATATGGTGCATGCCTACCAAGCTGGATAGATATGTCAGGAAATGGGCTGTGAGCTCAGTGAACTACATGACTCTCAGATCAGTGTAAAAGCCTCTCCAGAGCTCCATCTGTACATGAGCAGCGAGCTGGAGAGAAAATCGAGAGTACTTGTGAAATCACATCTTTCTTTTGTCATGTCATTTAAGCCGCTCTGCTTCAGCAGGGAGAACAATTATGTAAGTGTAACTTTCACATCCAAGAAAGCGCACGAGTTAAAGACGACAATAAGCAGAAGTTGAGATTGTCCCTTTTTCTTTATAGTGATGTATATTCGAGAAAGAAAAAGAAAGGGGTGGGGCTTGATTCCATCTTTCATTGGATCATTGGATGTTGGGCATCAATAACAAAAGGGAGGCAAATTTAAATGGTAGTCTGCACCGCATACACCTCCGGCACCCTCACAGGTAGGATCTTTTACTGAGGAGCCTGACGATGACGATAACGATAACGATTAATCAAACCATATTTATTTGATTTTGAACAACTGCCTCCCGTGAGACAATGAGACACACAACCTTGAACCATAAGGGCTCATTCACACCAAATGCATCTTTGCTTCAAAAATGCAAGATGTGGCACTCAGGAATGAGTTTTAAAAAAGTGCAGCATATGGCAAGGTCCACATGACACAATATTATGAACATGAGGTAATAACAACCCATTAGAAAAAGGAAAACAATGTTATGATAAGGGCGGTTCATTCCGCTGTGGCGACCCCAGATTAATAAAGGGACTAAGCCGAAATGAAATTGAATGAATGAATGTTATGATAAGCACTTCGGGATACATCATATAACTCAGGATATCTGGACAAAGCCACAATGAGTGTAGCCTCCACCATGATATAATTGTAAATAAGTAATGACAACGTTCTACTGTAAACAGAAGCTCGAAACAGTTACCCCACCTCCGAGCTCTTCTGATTGGTCAACTGCCTTGGGATCTGAAAGTGATGAGCTGCGCTGCTTGTGAAAGTTGAAGATCTTCAAAACACACGAGACGCAAGCATCAGTTGGACGGTCACACACAACCGTCCAACATGTGTTTAGATTGAATAGAATAGTAGAAAAGTAGCGCGTTGAAAAGAAGTTGTTTTGAGGTGCGATGGAAGGTTAAAGCGATAGTCTAGCAAATCGCAATTCAATTCATTCGTTCATTAATTTTGCTTCGGCTTAGTCCCTTTATTCATCAGGGGTTGCCACAGAGGAATGAACCGCCAACTTATCCAGATACAGAAACATACTTACACACTCATTCACGCACACACACACACTACAGCCATTTTGTTTATTCAATTCACCTATAGTGCATGTCTTTGGACTGTGGGTGAAACCAGAGCACCCGGAGGAAACCCACGCCAACATGGGGAGAACAAGCAAACTCCACACAGAAATGCCAACTGACCCAGACGGGACTCGAACCAGCGACCTTCTTGCTGTGAGGCGACATTGCTAAACACTGAGTCACGATGTTGCCAGAGGGTTCAAAAAATCTAAATATTTAGAAAATTACCTTTAAAAACATGCAAATTAAGTAAGCAATGCATATTACTAATCAAGAAATTGGTTTTAATAAATTACTCTATATTGATACTCTATATCGAGAGTATTTAAATGTTTTATATAAAATTTTATTTTCTATTGCATTTATATTTCTTCAAAATTTTATTTCTTATTGTTACTTAGAGGTGTGAACCCACACTGGTCTGACGGTTCAGTTCGGTTACGATTATCATGCCATCGATTATCATGCCATAGCGGTGCATTGACGATGCTCTCCATAAACAATTTGATATTTTACTTAGCAACACAGTAATTATTGTATTAAAATGTACAATTTCTAAATATATTTATATATTATTTGTAATACAATTTTGTCCTTTAATAAAAGCACTCAGATACCTTTCATTTGACCTGCTCAAAGAAAACACCTTTTTTGAATGTATCAAACAAAACTACAGCACATGCACAGAACAACATGAGCAAATAAACAAATGTAAATATTATCCTGCTTGCTTTTTGAGCATTGTTGAGCGAGTTCTTAAACGCCTATGATTGGTCACACGCTCAATATAAAAGGCTGCGATTGGCTTTAAAGATTAGCGTGGATCTGGTGCTGATCAGCAAACAGTGACACGGACACTGATGTTAAACGGCAGCGGCGATCAGCTGATCCATTATAGCCAGCGGCACGGTGGAGAAAACTCGATCTGCAGACACACTGGTGTCTGGATCCACAAGTAAAGTTATTGTTGTAACAGCTGAGAGAGGGGATAAAACGGTACCTCACAAACACGCCAGCAGGTCAAATGGGCCACAAAGAGTGAGAGTTTACAGCTTTCCTTTTTCCTAGCTGGGTTCCTCCCTCGCCATAGTAAGCTACCGTCATATAACGCATATGTGATTGATGACATCTGTACATAATAACTGATTCTGATTATTACTGAACCGATACCAAATTGTTTGCGTCTGCATCGCGCTGCATCGAAGAAACAATTCATTTTGACACCCCTATTGTTACCATTTTAGTTATTATTTTAAGGTCACAAGAGATTGTGTAAGCATTTCACTGCATATCATACTGTGTATGACTTTCTATGTGAATATGATTTGAATTTGATTTAGAGGAAATTTACAAAATTCCTTAAACAAACATGGTATTTACTAAATATTCTAATAATTTTTGGCATATAATGTACTTCTGGCTATTGCCAAAAATATACTTGTGCAACATAAGTAGGTTTTGTGGTTCAGGGTCACAAATGGCTTGTCTTGTCCTATGAAGCAAAATCAAAATCACTATGTGATTTATAAAGTCATGCCATATGCACATTCATGAGAGGCTTGATATTATGCTTGAGTGTCCTGTGTATTACCATCATCAAGGCTGTGTATGCTTTTTGGAGCGTCAGTAATATTCTCCCTATTCTCTTGCATTATACTGTATGAGTTTGAGTGTATTCATTTGGCTGCACTAAATTAGCTTTACTGCATGCTACTTCTGCATATGCTCATAAAATTACTTTTGCAAAAACAAATAAGAGCAGCATAAGAGAAATAAAATAAGCATAGCATTAAGAAGGCTCGTTCATCATACAGTATATCTGAAACAGCCTATAAAAGAACACTATCTAACCAAGAGGAAGAAAGGGGACGTGTTTAAAGTGCTCATTTTAAACACTTCTCACTAATGGCTTGAAAGATAGCCGGCATCCAGCCTCAGAGGAGTCCAGTAATGAAAATATCAATATGCTCAAAGGCTTCATAGAGAGAAAGGCACGGAGAATCGCTGGGGACTTGACAGATCATTTGTTCCAATTAAATACATGTGTAAAAAATCAAAGCTGCGTTAACGCTCCGAAAGTCAGATGCAGAAACACAGTGATACCACTGTGACTCACAAAGTCTGTTTGAGGCTTTGTTTCAACTGATACTTCTGTACAAAATCATTAAGTCGTTAATTAAAGACAACACAGGCTGATTGGAAATACGTGGTTCATCCAACAATTTTGTGAATCTGCAAAAACGTACTTCCATTCAATCAATCATTCATTCATTTTCCTTCGGCTTAGTCTTTATTTCAGAGGTCACCACAGCGGAATGAATCACCAACTTATCCAGCTTATGTTTTACACAGCAGATGCCAGTTGCAACCCAGCACTGGGAAACATCCATGCACTCTCATTCACTCACATACACTGCGGCCAATTTAGTTTATTCAATTCAACTATACCACATGTCTTTAGACTGTGGGGGAAACCAGAGCACCCAGAGGAAACCCACGCGAAGACGGGGAGAACATGCAAACTCCACTCAGAAATGCCAACTGACCCAGTCGAGACTCGAACCAGTGACTTTATTGCTATGAGGCAACAGTGCTAACCACTAAGCCACCGTGTCACCCAAATATAATTCATATAATTTAATATATTCTAAGAAAGAAATTTGAATGAAGGTTTTCAGCCATATTGACAGCCCTAACGCCCTCTAGTGGATTTGTCATCTGAAACGTGCAGTTAAACGTACCCGGCGCAACGTAGTTTACGTTTCACGAAAATGTTTGCTGACCCATGCATTTACAATAACCTTGGGCTGATTAAACAATTGTTATATTTGAAAAAAATTATTTAATTAAATCGTGTGGTTACATCTATGAATATGAGCACTATGTAAATAAACAGTATGTAAATATACAGACGTTTTGTGCTTCTTGCAACACCTAAAAATCAAGTCATTTTGATAATTATTTACTTTTGCAATGAGAAAGCAAACAAATGCTTTTTTCCCCCCAAAAAATCAACATAACAGATTTAATACTGTCTATTTTGTAGATGTTTTCACAATGTTTTCTCTCATTCCATTAGGCTGAATAATAGATCTCTACGAATGTTAATGCAGGATAGTTTTATCACGAGAGTCTTTAGACTTCCGTTCTCTACAGCTCAACAAGACAGTCAAGAAAAAAACAGAAATATGAATGCAAATACATTAGTTGCGTTAAAGAAGGTACACAATTAACATCTATAGAGAGCAAAACATACCCATGTGTTCAGAGCTTTGTATAGAGGTGCACTCTCATAAACAGCTATTTGTGAATTTGGTCACAAATAAATGGAGGGCACATGAGTAAGGAAGAAAGTGGGCTGTCACGGCCAAACGGGTTCACAAAGAAAAATAAATGAGTTATTTCACTGGCTGCCTCATTATTACGCCCACCTACTGGCCCAGTGTACTTTTACTTACAAATTCAACATAATGGAGTTACAAACATCCACAACCCACAACATCCGAAGGCAAAGCCGGCACATCTTCCTGCGAAATTAAAGAGTGCATATAAAACTGCCGCTTTAAATAAGAGCTGAGAGGCTTTAGCTGTGAGTCTTGAGGGTTGCAGCATCAGCTAAAGCAGGATAAAGCATGAGGGCAGTGGAGAAAAAAGATGTGAAATGAGCAGTGTTCAGATGATGGCAGGGTCGGGTGGATGCCGAGATGGAGCCTGCGGTCGCAGCACATGCTCACACCAGGAGGACAAGAGCTTATGAGACCCTCTGACTCACATGCACATACACACACACACACACACACACACACGCACACGCACACGCACACGCACACGCACACACACACACACACACACACACACGCATGCACGTTTACGCACGCACATGCACACACACACATGCACACACACGCACGCATGCACGCACGCACACACACATACACACGCACACACTCCAACAATTAAATTTTAGAAATTGATAGTACAAAGAGCTATTTCTGGCTAATTAAGGGGCCGATCACACCCAACGTGCTTTTTTCGTTCTTTCGTTATTGTTGACAAGAAAAAAAAGGTGTGCTGCGCTTTTTATGTCGCTAGGCAACTACTAAATGAGCTGCGTATTGTCCATGAACGCTGCTGTTGAAATTGTTATAAATGTAATATTTAATAATATTGTGATAATCACAATTTGTGAAACCATACAGCTCAGAAAAATTTGAAACAGCAGCCACTAGTCTCTCCTCCATCCTTAAAAGTCGTCTTGACAACACAAACACTACTGACGTAGCTAATTTTTTCCGCCTTTATTTGGCTTTTTTTAAGTGCTGGCGCACATTGCACAATGGCAAATCCACGAGGCGCAGCTGGTGGTAAAACGCGAGGAGTGTGCAAAATGCCCGCAGCCATTAGTAATATATGAATATCCTCAATGCATTTGAGCCTGATTCATTTATTCATTCATTTTCTTTTCCCTTAGTCCCTTTATTAATCTGGGGTCGCCACAACGGAATGAACCGCCAACTTATCCAGCATATGTTTTACGCAGTGGATGCCCTTCCAGCTGCAACCCATCACTGGGAAACATTCATACACACTCATTCACCCACATACACTACGTACAATTTAGCTTGCCCAATTCACTATAGCGCATGTCTTTGGACTTGTGGGGGAAACCGGAGCACCCGGAGGAAACCCACGCGAACACGTGGAGAACATGCAAACTCCACACAGAAATGCCAACTGACCCAGCCAAGGCTTGAACCAGTGACCTTCTTGCTGTGAGGCGATAGTGTTACCCACTGTTGTAAAAGTATATATATATATATATATATATACACACACACAACTATAACTTTTAATTAACATATTAATATTTCTCAGTTTCACAATCAAGCCTCATTAAATCCCAAAGAAATGAATGGGAAAAATAGCACTTAAAATGTGGATGGGCAATACCCAGCAGGCACAGGATGTCAATATGATGTCAGGTTGATGTTGCACCCAACTCAACCTAAAAACAACCAAATATCAACGTCTAATGATGCTACAGCTTGATGTTGTGTGGACATTGCCACTATGACGTCTATCAGACGTTGGATTTTGGTTGCCATACCTGATGAATAAATGTCAGTATTTGATGTCAATATGACGTTGGCTTAAGATGTTAGCTCAATGTTGGATTTTGGTCACTTACCAACGCAAGCTAAAAACAACCAAATATCAACGTCATTTGATATCAAAATAACGCACATTGAATTTTGGTCACCTAACATCACAACCTAAATCTAACCGAATATTAATGTCTTATGACACTGTGTGCCTGCTGGGATAATGTATAATTTTTTTAATATAATCATTTAACTGATGTTGTTGTATGGAAATGTGCAGCATGAACATTCTACTGAAATTCTCCTTTTTGTATTTCACCAAAAAAAAAAAAACAAAAAAAAAACTGTCACGCTATGATGCAAGTAAGGAGTTTTCTTTGCTTAATTGGCAAAAGTCCAAAGAGCATGATCTGTGCTGCCGGCCTGCCAGCTGTCATAATAATCACACAGCACAAAACTCGTTCATGTCGAAACTTCCACTCTTAGCAGAAATTACAGCCATTAAAACAACCACAACAAGCATGTCAGCATAATAAGCCTCTCCTTGATGTGGTTTAGAGGCTAATGTGAGGCTAATCTAGTCAAGGGTTAACAGAAAACACGCAGAAAACTGGCCTTGCGTGGGTTTTTCTGGATGTCTGAGTAAGCAGCACTCAGGGGACATGAATGATCCAGTAGTTCATCTCATAGCACACACACACACACACACTCACACACACACACACACACACACACATACAGATCTTAACAAACACAGCGGATGACAGTGTGTGTGTGTGAGTGAAAGAAATAAAGGCATTTACTCACATCTGTGTCTGGACCCTTATCGGCCCCTGGACAGGAGAAGGACACAAACTCATGGCACCTTTTGTGGACCACAAAACAGCATACTGTGGATGAAAAGAAAGAGAAATATGAGAAAACTGTTTCTTATATAAATAGAAAAACCATACGTCAAACCAAAGTTCAGTTTGTCAAGACTAATGCCACTTATATTTTAGTTTTACATTAGTCTTTAATTAACAGACTTCTCCATTTAAACATCAAAGAAATAGTTTTGCTCACTGTTGTTGTTTCTAGTCCAATTAGCTAAAAAAACATTTTATTAAGAAGCAAGAAACACATATTGTCTTCTTTTAAGAAACATGTCAAAATTGAGTCAGTTTTTCCTTAAAACAAGCTAAATAATCTGCCAATGGAGAAAACAAAATGATCTTATGTCAAAAGGAAAAAAAATAATAATAATTTCTTTCCCCATTGGCAGATTACACTCACCGGCCACTTTATTAGGTAAACCTGTCCAACTGCTCGTTAATGCAAATTTCTAATCAGCCAATCACATGGCATGTAGACATGGTCAAGACGATCTGCTGCAGTTCAAACCGAGCATCAGAATGGGGAAGAAAGGTGATTTAAGTGACTTTGACATGGTTGTTGGTGCCAGACGGGCTGGTCTGAGTATTTTAGAAATTGCTGATCTACTGGGATTTTGACGCACAACCATCTCTAGGGTTTACAGAGAATAGTCCAAAAAAGAGAAAATATCCAGTGAGCGGCAGTTCTGTGGGCGCAAATGCCTTGTTGATGCCAGAGGTCAGAGGAGAATTGGTTGGTTCGAGCACATAGAAAGGCAACAGTAACTCAAATAACCATTCGTTACAACCAAGGTATGCGAAGAGCATCTCTAAACACACAACATGACGAACCTTGAGGTGGATGGGCAACAGCAGCAGAAGACCACACCAGGTGCCACTCCTGTCAGTTAAGAACAAGAAACTGAGGCTACAATTCGCACAGGTTCACCAAAATTGGACCATAGAATATTGGAAAAACGTTGCCTGGTCTGATGAGTCTCAATTTCTGCTACGACATTCGGATGGTAGGGTCAGAATTTGGCGTCAACAACATAAAAGCATGGATCCATCCTGCCTTGTATCAATGGTTCAGGCTGGTGGTGGTGGTGTAATGGTGTGGGGGATATTTTCTTGGCACACTTTGGGCCCATTAGTAACAATTGAGCATTGTGTCAATGCCACAGCCTACCTGAGTATTGTTGCTGACCATGTCCATCCCTTTATGACCAGAGATGATCCCAAGGTATCCTGGAGCTGATGCTGTGGTGGTCATGGAGGAATGGAGTGCATGAAACTGATTCCTGAAAGGCCACAGTGACAAACGAGTCCACGCATTGATCCTGTGGGCCAGCCTGACCTCCCGCCGGTGCCCTACCCACACCTGCAGCTTCTCCACGATGGACGTCCAGCTTCTCCAGCCTCCGGCGCCTAGACTGCAGCTCCACACAGGACGTTTGGCCAGAAGAATAATGCTCGTGCCCAACAGAGCCTGGTTTCTCTCAAGGTTTTTTTTTCAATTGGTGAATTTTTTTTTTCCCTCGCCACTGTTGCCACTGGCTTGCTCGGATCGTGACTTGTGGAGCTGCGCTTTGGTGGATTTGCTCTTCAGTGTTTGAACATTCAGCAGTGAAATTTAAACCACAATGAACTGAACTGAACTAAACAGAAATTCAACTCTGAAATCTGGACTTTACTAGAACTATGTTAAGCTGCTTTGACACGATCTACATAAAAAGTGCTATATAAATAAACTTGAATTGAATTGAATACTCTTTTGGATTGCCCTTTATATAACCGTTTGCTCCTGTTATTTACCATTGCCTGCCTGACCATTCTCTATTTAATTAATACTGCATGTGGATCCTCAACTCCATTGTCCAGCGTCCTTCAGTTACAGAAGACTCAGCCCGTAAAATGGATCCAGCGATTTTATTGGTCCACCTACTACAAGGTAATAGCTCACTCGAGAACCACATTCAGGACTACTTGAACATTGCTAATACCACAAATCTACCAGACTGTATGCTAATTTACTTTTTTTATCTATGGGTTAAACGAACCCTTAAAGAGCATACCCGTATTAGTTCTCGAGAGACACAGATACTACTGGAACTTTGAACTGCTTTCCATGGGTTCTTCCGTGGGCGTGGGGGGGGGGGGTGTTAGTGGCAATGTACAGCAAGACCAGCTGGCAACGAGGCTTGCTGAACACGCAACCGCTACATTAAAGCTGGCATCACCGGTACTCCTGTCTCCTACACCACAACAAGACTCAGCAATGTGTGTGTGCAAGTGTGGTGTATAAATAGTCTGTGTAATGAGTCCTTGATCAGCATCCAGCTGTGTGTGTAATCTTAGGTGAACCGGAACAGGTGTGAGTGAGGTACGTGACAGGATTTGTAGTTCATAGGGTGACAGGATTGTAGTCCGAGTGAAAGTAAATGTTTACCAGTGAGCCTGGATCGCTGGCGATCGTGACGGACGATGTACAAGAGGCATCATTGTGGGAAAAAAATATATATATATTTCTCAGCTTTTATTTACATTTGACCAAAAACTTCATAATTTGTCATAATAAGTCATAATTTGCCAGGTGTATGAATAATTTCGCACTAGACTGTATATGAAATTAAAACATTTACAAAAAACAAAAACAAAAAACAACACTCATCAATAATTGATATTGGTCAGATACTACTGCTTTCATGCTTCTGTAATTGCAGCATCCTAATAAATGTATCAAGCCAGTTTGCTTTGGTTTTAAATTTGTTATATGATTATTAAAAATTCTAAATAAAAAATATATAGAAGAAACATTCTACACAAACTATTCATCCCCACAACCCAGCTGTTTGTGCTGATTAATATACATGCGCAAGCATACACTTATTTATTATTGTATTACTGTCATATCAGCCCTGTTTTGTGTTGTTCCCTTTGTTCTGTTTCCCGCATTTCATTAGTTTCCATGTCATTTCATTAATCACCACAGGTATTAGTTTTCAGTTCATTTATTCGTCCTGTGTTCAAATCAGCTCACCGTTTACTCTCCCTCAAGTGGTTAGAAACCTTTATGTGTTTCTTTTTTTCTTCTGTTGAACACAAAAGAAGTAATTTTGAAGAAAGGTGATTAACTGTAGCCATTGACACCCTGTAAACCTTTAAAATGTTTAAAGGTCCCGTGAAGTGCTTTGAAATGTGTATTTTTTATTCGATGTTTGATGTAATCTCAACTGAAAATTGGGACATAGAGTAGCCCCTCCCTTTTAACCCTTTCATGTGTGACCGTTACCAAAGAGCATAGAATCACCAAGAGGCGACACTCTGTTGCTATTTGGAAAACAGTCACTTGATGCCGCTAGTGTCATGCGGCGGCCATTTTGGAGTGAAAATTCCAATAGAACAACAGCACGGATAAGTAACGTTAGACAGAATGAATCAAAATATTGAGTTAAATATGAGTTAAAATATTATATATTCGTACACCCCCATTAAAAAGCAACATTTTAAACAATATCTCGATGAAAAGAAAAACAATTTCTAAAATGTTGACAAGACTAAGTTTAATATAATATCTGTTTAACTTATGACATGAAAGTAAGGTTAACAAAAAAACTTAAATTACATATTTTTTTAGTTTTACTTAGGGTGTGAATGTAGCAATCGTACTCGAGTGTGCACCAAAAGCGGACCAAAAAAGCGTACCGAGACCTCCTTGAAGAGGTGGTCTCTCTACACTTTCAAACAAACCCTGAAGTGGTTCGTTTGTGGTGAGAACACGATCTGAACTAAAACAGACCCAACCGCAAAAACCGATGAGCTGTGCATAATGTAATGTGGAGGGAAAATATTTGTTGACAGCGCTTTACCAACAATTTTAAACAAAGAGAAAGAGAGAGAGAGGAGAAAACATTACCTGATGGATCATTGGTAATATTTCCAGAAGATGACCATGTCGCAGTTTAGCAAAAAGTGTTTAAAACATTGTTTTCCAGCTGTAGCCACGCTTCATTTTCGAAATGTACAATTTGTCTAAAGTGATGTACACAAACGATATAGTATACTATGACCAGCGATACAATTAGCCAGCACAGCCCCTTCATAGTAAAAGCAACATTTTGTGTCTGCCGGTTTGTTTACTTGCGGGAGTTCCATTGGCATTTTCCCACACGTTAATTCTAAAATATCCCGAAAAGCAGTTTAGGAAATACATTCAATAATATCTGGCCAATGAGTGATGTGGATTTTGTCGTTGTTGCTTGAAGGAATACAGCTTTGATTGGAAGTTAACAAGAAGAATTTATATTATTTATTAAATTGCGCATTAATTAAATTTTATTAGCATCTACCCCTACCTCAACCCTAAACCCAACCCTCATGGTAAGGTTATTTGTTGTACAGTGTCACAAAAAATATGCTATAGTGAGTATCCTCAGCTAAATTCTATCTGGACTGCACCCTCTCCTGCAGTATGGTAAAATCTAGATGCGATACAGCTGAGGATACTCACGTCAATATGGCATAATTTGTGTGACACTGTACAACAAATTATATTTTTACATTACCGTGAGGGTTGGGTTTAGGATTGAGATGCTAATAGAATACAATTAATGCGTAATTTAATAAATAATATAAATACTTCTCGTTAATTTCCGATCACAGCTGTATCCCTTCTAGCAACAACCGCAAGAGAGATCCGAGCTGCTGGATTTACGTCATGTTTATTCATAACTTTCTTCTGAAATACATCAAGGTAAGCAACTGTTTATCTGGGAGAAGAATAGAGAAAATATTTTATTAACATAAACAGTGTGTATCTTACGTGAGAAAAGCACATCGTCCAGTTATATTGAAAAATTATTATTATTGCCGTCTCCATAGACATCCGCGTGTATTTTACAATCCTTAAATGGTATGTTTAGCTTGTAGTTATGTGTATTTCAATGTCTGAAACCTAAAATAAATGTTATTTGTTTAAAAACACGGATAAATTGTGATTTATGACAAGCGATGCGCACCTTTTCCGTGCCTCAGCGCGCGCCGTCAGATTTGAATTTTAACAGTTGATGATGTCCGCTCTGAACCTTCTAATCACACCGGTGTGATGTTATGCTTCAGGAACCAGCCAAGGCTGATCACACCAGTGTGATCGTACATGTGAAAGAGTTTAAAAATCAGCCAATAGCATTTCGCTTTTCTCACAGCTCTGCCAGTGAGAAGCAAATGAGAAGGAGGCGGGGCATGTCAAATACTAGAGAGCATTTGATTGGTAAAGTTTTGATGAGTATAAGTGCAGAACTGCAGTATAAGATGACGTAAAAAAAAAAGTTGATCCATTTAGGTGGAAGTGACAAACTGCAAGTTTTGGATGTTTATATCAGCTTTATATTTTCTAAACACATATTTTGGAGCACACTAGCTTATAGATATCCTTAGAACTAACAGACTGAAACTAACATCTAAAATTTCACAGAACCTTTAATATGGATGTCAATGGACTTGCAACATTCTTTCTAATACCTTGTTTTGTGTTAAACAGAAGAAATAAACTCAGATAATTTTGTGTTTGGATAGGTTTAGAGAATAAATGGAAGGATGGTTTTATGTAATATCTATTTTGATAGATCTGTGACTTGTGAATAGCAGCTGCTCCTTTCCATATCACACACACATTTAAAAAAAAATCCCCTAACTCTTCAATAATGGATTTACAGCTATATTCTTTCTGACTGTGTTTCAGATGAAACGTTGCTCTGAGAGTCCTGAAAGAGACACAGGAGATGCTGCATAGTGTTTGCAGAGCGGCTCCCAGAAGCCAACAATTTCCACATCAATCTGTAAGACATACTGTAGCCCACTGCTGCTTTGAGCCGATCGATTCCAAGCTTTATGAGCCATTCTGACTCAATAGCACTTTTGTTCCAACACCGACTTACAATAAAATGTTTTAAAAAGGATCATGTCTAGGGGTGTAACGCTTCACACAATTCACACTTCAGTACGTTTCGATACGACACAGTGGTGTCATGGTTCAGTAAGTTTTTGAAACAGGAAAAAGAAAGACAGTGTATAAAATGTCTGTGATTTCAATGCTAAAAACCTGTAAAAAATGCACACTGTACCCTGGCTAATATATATAAAAAATATACAATGAATAACTGTAAACTGACGACACTTCACTTTTATGCTTTTTGTTAACATTACTATGTTTTTTTTCCCACCAGTGATGTCCATTGGTGTTTTGTTACATCTAATGTTAATAAATGATGTTTATTCCATTATTTTAGCTTTATATCTGTTACCATGATGGCGTTTAGTAGTTGTGTGAAAGACACTGAGCACCTTCTACATATTAGCATGTTACTCTGCTTGTAGGAAAAGTTGCTTGATATAAGTTTTGGTTCATAATATTTTCTCATCACCATCTGTGTAACAAAGGATAAGATGTGTAGATGTTAGTGCTTCAAACAATGGTGTATTAACACTATAAAATAATGAAAAACAGTAGTTAACTGTAACAATTTTGAACTGTATTTTTAACGGTAAAATAGTGGCATCCACAGTGTGCATTTTTATATATTAAAGGGGACCTATTAGGCAAAAATCACTTTTATAAGGGGTTTAAACACAGTTGTGTGGCAACAGTGTGTAAATATAGCCAACCTCTAAATGTATAAATAAATAAATATTTTTTATAGTCATACTTGAAAAAAAGTCTGTAGAAACACTTTGATTGGCATTCTCCCTTTGTACATGCCATGAGAGGGGACAAGTCCTGACCATTAGTGATGATCTCTCCCTCATTAGCATAAACAGCCCTGAGTGAGAAGCAGCTGTCTGCCATTAGGGTTTTACCACCATACCTGCCAAAAATAATGTCAGTGACTATGTTTTAGGATGTACCAATGAACACCATAGTCTCCCTAGACTACCTTCTTCTCAGCATCGTCTTTTGACATTTTCAATTTATTCCACAGAGATAATGTTAGTTCTGTTCTGAATCTGCCGCTATGCTGATGCATAGGCATTTGTAGCTCTACCCTGTTTTGAAATGAGCTCAATCTCATTTGAATTTGAAGCGACAGTAACCAAAAAGGCACAATTTGGAACAAAGCCTAAAAGGGGCAGTTTCAAAGAGATATAAAACATTATTTATGTGGCATTTTGAGCTGAAACTTCAAATACACACTATTAATTTATACTTCTATGTCAAATGTATTTGGCAAGTCCGGCGGAGCCTGTGCACAGCCCATATATATATATATATATATACATTTGACATAAAAGTATAAATTAATAAATTAATGATCTGACAGCACAGATCATCTTTGTGTGACAGTGTCACCTGCAATGCTAACAAGACAGAGGTTCAGGCAATGCCAGGAATTATGGTCTGGCTGAAATGGGTTTGTGAAATGGGGCTCAATGAATCTAAACAGTGAATTATCCCTGGGTGTGCAACTTTTGTCTTTTTTCACTTACTTACTTACATTTACATTACATTTAGCAGACACTTTCATCCAAAGCAAAGTACAAACGAGGAGAATAGAACCACTTCAGGTCACCAGGGAGCAGTGATGTAAAAATACCATGAAAAGTGTAAGTTGGTTTAGCTTTTTTTTGTTCTCAATTATATATAATCACATCTCATGTGATTTCATATGAAGTGCTTATTATGGGAATGGCAGTAAGGGAATGAGCTAAATCTCTCTCATAGCTGAGTGTTTCTGGAAGAGTGCTCATGTTTTCAGCTGTGCAAAAAACACTTTTGTTGACACTTGCACTAAGCAGGTTCTTATGTTCTGGTGATCGCATTAAAGTAATTCATTCATTCATTTTCCTTCGGCTTAGTCCCTTTATTCATCAGGGGTCGCCAAAGCTAAATGAACCGCCAACTTTTCCAGCATATGTTTTACACAGCGGATGCCCTTCCAGCTGCAACCCAGTACTGGGAAGCATCTATACACGCTCATTCACACACATACACTATGGCCAATTTAGTTTATTAAATTCACCTATAGTGCATGTCTTTGGACTGTGGGGGAAACGTGGTGTACTTGATTTGCATACTGAACCAAAAGCCTTGTACTAAACACTTCAATACACATTGTCAATAGCGTGAATGAAAGGATATTGTTGCACCCCCGTCATGTCCTAAATCAGTTCAATATGCTGTAATGCATCACATTATAAAAAAAAATCACAATTATAAGAACTAAAAGCAAATGAAACACAACATGCCCTGAAAACTGCAGTTTAATGTGTCTTTGATGCAGCATTACATTTACAGAGGAGCCAATATCAACACTAGAGGGAACTGAACAATGAATTTGTTGAATCATTGCACTCCAATTTACCAGCCCGAATGCACAGACTGATTGCTTTGAGCCTGTTACTACTATAAGGAATCCATCAAAAGCATCTTTACCAATGTATGGAGATACAATTCCTGCACTCAAAAAAATACTTCTGCTGCTTGTTCAAATTACTTATTTAAAATGAGTTGAAACAACACAATTCTTAGGATTTTTGGGGGGACAACATAATTGTTTTAAGTTCAATCCACTTAAATTTGTAAAAACTAGTTAACTTAATTGATTTGTGTTGGGACAACGTGAAGGAATTGTGTGGAACCCAGCATTTGTTTACAGTGTAAATGTAGTGATTCAAATAAATCCTGATTTTCTGTGTTGTTCTTTAGAAATTATATGGTAGAAAAGCATGTTTTAAAAAGGTCAATGTGGTATTTAAGAAATAGAATACAACAACAGATATTTAAGCTTGCTCTGATTGAACTATGCTAAACAATATCTTTCGTGTTAAATGAACAGTATAATGAGAATATAAATATTGTTTGAGTAAAAGGCCTCACAGGTTGCTGGAAGCTTCTCTCACGCTGGTCTTTTGTATTACAGACGGCAGAGAATCTGTTTAAATGTCACCGGCATCAGCTACATTATCGCCACAAATGTCTCCCACAAACACCCGAGAGCTGGGAATGACTCCAATTCATCCAGCCGCTGTCAACAGCTCCATACAAACAGCACTGTCCAATTTATACTGGGCTACAGCCATCTAGATTTACAGTGTCTAGTGTGGCATCTCATCCAGTTACATCATTCTGACAAATGACAGGCTGAGCATGAAAGATGACAATGATGAGGCATGTATTAATGGATATGAGTGAGCAGGCAATATTAAAACATGCCACATGCTAAGCATGATTAACCAATGACACAACTGCATCATGACGTATGTAAGAAGAAAGCATGGAGGAATGAATAGTCTGGTAAACAAAAATAAACTGCACACAATTTACATAACTATTAGTTGCTTCTAACATTGACAAAAGTACATCTTATGGCCAATACACAACACATAGACCAGTGTTTCCCAACTCTGTTCCTGAAGGCACACCGACAATACATATTTTTAACCTATCCCTAATTAATCCCACCTGAATCAACTCATCAGACCATAAGAAGAGACTCCAAAACTTGAAGTTAATGGGTCAGATAAGGGTGACATCCTGTTGGTGTGCCTCCAGGAACAGTGTTGGGAAACACTGACAAAGACTGACACCAACAAGCATCGATTCAGCAGGTTCAATCAGTGAAAATGAGCTCAATCAGTGAAAATGAGCAATACATTCTTAATACCCCATATTAAGAATGACACCATATCCCCACAACAAGCAAAGCCACAATAAAGCCAACAATAATAAAGAAGTTGTCTTTCTGCATCAAACACACACAACGCATTAGAAACTTTTAAATCCCATAGACATTCAGAAATACAGAATAGTACGCAAATCCAAACCAAATAAACAGCTAGGTTTATAAATTAATTAATAAATATTTGATACTACAAAAGTACCTGCTGAAGGTCTGGTGTTATTGGTTTGCTAGCGTTCATGTTTAAACTGTATGTTTGCTAGTTTTTGAGGTAAACTATCAGCTGTAACTTTCAGTATGGCTATAAATGACACACAAAATGATATTCAAATTCATAATGGTAATGTTTAGGTTAGGGATAAAGTACATCCAGGAGGCTGTTAAAGCAGAATATAGCTTGACAGGCTTATCAGCAACCTAGCATGAAGCGGAGGGCTGTTGTATAAAACTGAATGGCTTTATTCTGCAAAAACAACCTTCCTTAATGTACTTTAATTAAATGCAAAGCTGACAGAAGTGAAAACAGCTAATGGAGTATACGCTAACTTGGACATTATTCAATCACAAGATGGTACCAAACAGGAAAAAATGCAAAGCTGACTGAAGTGAAAAAAGCTAATGGAGTATACACTAACTTGGGCATTATTCAGTCACAAGATGGCACCAAACAGTCAAAAAGGCAAAGCTGACAACAGCTGATGGCGTATCCACTAACTTGGGCATTATTCACTCACAAGATGGCGCCAAACAGTCAAAAACGCAAAGCTGGCAGAAACAAAAACAGCTGATGGAGTATACACTAACTTGGGCATTATTCAGTCACAAGATGGCCCAAACAGTCAAAAAAGCAAAGCTGTCAGAAACTAAACCAGCTGAATTAAGCATATACTAACCTACGTATTATTTATTCACAAGACTGTGCCAAACAGTCAAAAAAGGTGGCGTGACAGACAAGCAAATACATTTGAATGTGGATGTAAGTATATTGATTTGAATGTATTTACTGACAGTCAAGATTATTCAAAGTTCATGGATGAGCCTGTGTTATTCAGCGATTGCCCCGCGGCCTGACATTTAATAACACTGATTATTACACAGCTGTCTGGAAAACTTGATTCTAATCGGTCAACCATGGCATTCTAGGGTATGTTATTCTGAGATACTGTAACAAATGCTGAAACTAATAACACTGGCTCATCCAGTGCATTGCTAAGTTATTAATGTTGTCACGAGGAGCATGTGTTTAATACCAAAAATGCTAACTAGGCACTGCAGCAATGTTAAGTTATCAATCTTCTCATGAGGGACATGTATTTGATACCAAAAATGTTGACTAGGTAGACAGTTTGCTAGAGTTTAGGACTTATCTGTTGTCGACATTCAAATGTTCATTTAGCAGGTGTAACCTTAGCATGGTGGGAGACAGTGCTGACTGACTGAATGAAGAAAGTGTGTTTATTTGAGACAGCATGTCCTGCTGTGGGTTTCTCTCATGTCCCCATGAGTTCATTATCACCGTCAACTATCATCCTAAAAACAGCCGCCTGCCAGCTTCCTCTTCCTGCCACTGTCCACACACAGGAAGACAATCATTAAGATGTTTTCAGGAAATCTCAGGGTTGGGTCTTTATTTAGAGATGCTAAGATTATCTTGATTATTCTCTGATCTTGCAATATGATAAAGTCAATAGGCAAGGCTTTTTAAACTTGGGATGGTTTGCAAATCAGAAAACTGCAGAAATGATTCGGCAGAATGTCATAGAAGGCAGAGATGTACATTGCTGTTACTATAGGGCCACTGTACTACATATTTCAGCTCCTAACCTAATTAAACACATCTTTACCAGCTAATCAAGAACTTTCAGGCAGGTGTGCTGAGGCAAGATGGAAATTAAGGCCTGATCCTACTTAATTTATACCCCTATCCCTACGCCTATGTCTTCCCCTAGGCCCTTGAAAGAGAGTGTGAAGGGGTAGGGATGAAAATATATTCTCAGCATGTACCAGCAAGTCTGGTATATATATGAAAATATATACCAGGTGTGCTGTAAAAATTGTATTCCCTTCTATTAGACTCAAGTCATTGGATATCAGAATTTGACTACAGTGCAACGGTTATTATAAGGGACTATCTTTAGTAAAAAATAGAGACATTTCTACCAAAAAATAAAAATTTTCTTTTGAACATAATGACCACAACACATGAACACTGTTAAGAAGGTTTTACAACAGATTGTTTGTAGTTAAGATCATAATTAATGCCAATTATTTGACAAATCTCTCATACCCCTTAAAGGGCTATCTGGTACTTTCCCCTGCCCCTACATCTTTAAAGAAAAAAAAAAACAAGACACTACTCCCCTTTAACTCCGACCCTGTTGTTCCTAGGGGGAAGGGTTAAAGGCTGAATCATACACGTAACTCTGCATTTATACTTATGCGTTCTGTTTGTGTTGCTCTGACAATAACACTTCGGAAAACCTTGCTGGCAAAGGGGTTTTATTTTTCTCTGTATCGAGTTTTTTTCACGGGTGTGTTGTTTACACAGGAAATACCTGTAATGCTACCTTACTAAGAAGTAAAAGTTACTAATTCAGAGGTGGGAACTGTGCAACAACTTTAATTATAAAGTAAACACAAAACAAAAGTATCCATCTGGTGCTCCTCCACGGGACTCAACACTTTTTAAACATTAGCTCCAATAAGCTCGCTCCTCTCCCATGGCTCTCAAGCCCGCCCACACTCATCAATGCTACCAAGCCAAAAAATCACAGAGCTGGCACTATACAACATTGGGACATGTAGTTACATTTTTGACAGGTGCACGTCAGCATCCACGTCAGCCACGGTGAAGGGTATGTGGCTGTGCGAACGCTGCGTCAGACCATCTTGCATGCACTCGACGCAAAAGTATAAATCAGCCTTAATGTGTTAGAAATGGAATTGGGGCTAAAGGTTAATTTATACTTCTATGTGAAATGTGTGCGGCAGCCTACACTTTACACTTTAGTCACATACACTTTACCATAGCCTGACACAGACCCTGATGTGCACCTCTTAAAAAGGTGTTTACTACACGTTGTGCAATGCACAGCACAAGATCTGTGATTGGTCAGCTTGACAAGTGTGGGTGGGGGCAAGAGCCATGGGAAAGGAGTGAGCCCAGTGGCATGAGTGTTTAACAAGTGTCGAGTCCGGTAAAGGAGCTCCAGATGGATACTTTTGTTTTATGTTTACTTTATGATTATAATTGTTGCACGGTCCCTGCTTCCCATCTCTTTCTTCTCTGAATAAGTCTGAGTTTGAGCTACTTCTATAGTAAATTAGCATTTTATGCATTTCCGGTGTAAACTCAAAACACCTGCGAAGAAACTGAACACAGAGGGACATAGAAACAGAGAAACCCTATATATTATTGTCAGAGCAATACAAACAGAACGCAGAAGAATACATGCATGGCCACATGCAAGACATGCCTGTGGGTTATGGGATTTACTTGACGCAGAAGTATAATTCAGCCTTGACTCTGCAGGACAGTGGTCCTCGAGGACCAAGTTTGCATACCCCTTATATAAGCATCACAGATCACAAGCAAAACCTAATGGAAATCATCCTTAGGCCGTGTTTTGCAAATAAAACAGAATACTAGTGAGTGTGCTGTCAAGACCACATGGGGGAATCATCAGTCCCGCATCCCAGATGTCGTGGACAGAGAAATGTGTAGCTCAGCAGATATGTGCAGGTGTGAAAGTATCCTTCACAGCATGTCTACAGCTGTATTTGTGTCACTGATGGATGAAGATACTGCACAACTGCATCATAATCTCTTTACGATCACAAGCTGCATCTCTGTGTGGGTGCGCAGTATATGGAGAAGTGAAGCTGTGGAAGCCATTAAAGCATAATTCAGAGGTATTATCCATCACTCTCCAATTCTGAAGCCAGTGTGAGATAAACGTCAGAATATTCCTGTGGCTTATAAGAATTCGTAGTATTTTTGGTTGTGTATGGGTTAGTCTCTTGGGAATAATTCAGCTTCTAAGCACAACATCTGTTCTCACAGCATAGTAAGTGACTTCAGCCTACTAACCAAGGGGGACAACCCATAAATGCCCCCTCATTTTGTGTTATCTGGCAGCGGCTCTTTCTCTGAGGGAAAGGAATGAGATATGGACTGCTGAAATAACCCTCATATGGTCGCTCTTAGTAAACTTGCCTCTGGCAAGAGCTGGTCTTGTAGTCTTCTCCTGAATACATTAGACCAACAACACGGAAAGTCTCAATTGCCACTAACTAAAGTGTTCTTACTAATATGCTCATATAAAATTTCTACCAGATTTACAGCAGCTGAAGTTCAATAGCACTGATTGTGATGTGAATTCAAATTGTGTATGTTTCGGCATGGCTCCGTTGTTTCGATTCAGATTTGCTAGGCTTTGGTTTGCATTTCCACTGCAGTTTAGTACCACCTAAAGTCGGTGGGATTATCGACTTTATTATATAGTTCAGGTCTGCAAATATGTCAGGGGTGAAAAAGTAAGGCTAACTAAACTTGTCACACCTGTAGGTAAAACAGTTCTCAAATTGACTTCATATCATAGTAATAGATTACATATATGCGAGACAAATGTTAGATCAAGACTGAGAATCAATTTGCAAAGTTAGCAGTCTAATGTAGCGATTACGTTACTTACAATCCTTATAGCTATCATAGCAGCCTCAAAACAAAACTAAAGTAAACTAAACTAAACTACACTGGAACACCATCATTTACAGCAGATACAAAGGCATTTTGTCATACTCTAAAGCAAACTTAATTTAACCACAAACAGGCTAATCTAACCATCAACATTTGCCATTGTTCCTTCTAGTTTTGCATAGCTTCTGGAAATATGGACAGCTGTCTGCATCAGACCAGTTCACACTACATGACAAATCACCAATACGAGGCAAAGTAGGGTGGGAAAAATATGATACAGGTACGCAGATATGATGGGGGGTGACTAAACCTCCACACCTACATTTTTTTTTTATAAATCTACACAGTTTTTCTTACGGTCATTAAAAAAAGATTTAGTTGTGCAAACCAACAATACAGCAAAAACTGCTGCTTATTATTTAAATATAGCGTGTTTGGTGTCTTATGTCGCAAATCCAACGACTCTGGTAGTGACAATTTGAACCAAATTCTGACAAATCAGACCAATCTTTGATAAGCAGTGTGTCTCTGGCTTGTAATCTCACCTGAAGTGGTACTAAAAAGTACCAGGTGCTAGGTACGGAATACAGTAAAAAAATAAAAATAAAATAAAATTGAGCCTTACCAAACCGGACATAGCCAGGAAAAAGAGACTTTAGTATAATCAATGATACGCCAAGACAAGTCTTGTCTAAAAAAAAAAAAAAGCATAACTCTTCAGTGCTAAGACGTCTGGAGCCCTTGCTCTGTAAATTGGTCGAGGAGAGATGATTTGAACTCAGCATATCAATAATATTGTGGAACAGACTTTATACAGACCATTTGTTCCTTTCAGAGTAATACCCCATAAGTTTCAAATGTCTAGTGTAATATTATTCGGACTACTCATGAGACAAGATCTCTGATGCCTTGACTTTGCCTCTATTAGTCTGAAAGTCTCAGCCAAGCAATGGCCGTGCCAACAAAGATAATCAATATTTGCTTTTAAACCAGTAAGGAATAAGGTGAGTTAGATAAAAGATGTACACCTGGGTAAGGGCAGGACCGGGAATCTAAAAATTGGATGAGAATCAAGAACAACAGCTTGCACTGCACATTTCCTGCAATGTGAATAAATCTGCCAAATCATACTTGTATTATTTCCAGAAATGAGCATGGTGTGTATCAGCCAACAACAGAATTACTTAGGTCAACTAATGTAAGAAGCAGGAATGGCCTTTTAGCAATTCCAGAAGGGTATAATTTCTGCTGGGAAGGATTATGGGAAACAGATTCTGATCTGACAGTGGAGTAAAGGTTGCACATGCTACAATTGACACCACTGCATTGTTAAGCAGCTTCATCTGTGAGGTGTAAAATGTAAGTGTTGATGTGACGTCACAACAGTTAGCAATCATAAATGTAAGTTAGCCTTGCCATTGCTTCTTTATTGTCTCAGAGGATAACCACAACCATGATAGGCCATGATAGACAGATGCCATTGGAAAAGTTTGTCGAGAATGCAGAAGAAACACCGTAGTCTTTTTGAAAGACATCCTGAGATTTTAAGGTTCACAGAAAGTCAGAACCTCAGTTCAATATCTCATTTGAAGGACAGTGCTCACTAACATTATAGATCAGTGGTTCTCAATCATGGTTCTAGCGGCCCCCCTGCACGGCTTATTTTGCATGTCTCTTTTGTTTAACACCTGATTTAGGTAACCAGTTCATTGGAAGAAATCTCCAAGAAGAAAAGGTGTTGAGATCAACACTGTTGAGATTTTCTCTGCATAGTGTTCACTGCTCTCTATCCCCTGCACATGGGAAATTGGCTAAACTTGAAGTTTACAAGATTTGCTCTACACAACTACTACAGTTTTGTGAAGGGTTTTTAACCATAATCATGTGATTAGCATTGAAGTCACTTCTTGTGCACATTTCTCTTTGAATTGAACCCACTTTCAAACTGGAATCCTGACAGAATATCCTGTGATGTCTACTTCGCAGGGCACTTACTGTCAAATGGAACAAATCTCTGAAGCGGTAAGAGAAACATACACAATATGCATATCAGAGGGCCACAAGAACCAGGGTTAAGAACCATTGGTATAGAGTCCTCATCACTATACTGGGGCACTAGAACCCACACAGAGCACAAGGTAAGCACCCCCTGCTGGCCTCACCAACACCCTTTCCTAGAGCAACCTAGATGTCTCATCTGGTCTTCCATCCAGGTACTGACCAGGCACAACCCTCCTTAGCTTCAGTAGGCAGCAGCTTCGGTTTTGGTTAAATATGTATCATCTTGACTTCATGTTGCAGCAAAACTCTAAGCAGGAAAGAAGATTTAGCTGAAATAAATCATGTTCACAAGTTTCAGTATAGTAACAAAGTAAAAGACCACTCAAGCTGCGCAATGGGAAGAAGTTGTGAGAAACTGTGTCCCACAGTTTTCTTAATTTTTCATGCTGTATGCAGGGCATTCACTGAACACCATAGCACTGCGGCCCACCCCTTAGACCAGCATTAAGCATCTTAAACCATCCAAGACTGGAATGGAAATTGATGGTCTTTTCTGCAAGGATAACAGATTCTGTGCTCACTAGAGAAAGTCTGGTTACCACTTGGCAGATGGTGCTTCATCAGGAGTCTTCTAATTAATCAATAAAATTTTTGTTTCCTCCGCTCAACCAGGTAAAAGCCTGCAGATAAACAGACACATTACACAAAGAGGCTTACAGCGCAACGCAGCTAAATCTATCAAACACTCAGCTTAGTCTATCAGCTTTAATGCTTGGTTGAGCCTGGGTTAATCATACTCAGGTAAAAGCCTGCGGTTTGCTTTTAATGGCATTACACTTTTTTGTCATTAGTGTCATAGTCCAGCCATATACATATAAACACACAAATTACAGATGTCATATATGATACTAATAATGGCAATCGACCCCTGAGTACTGTAGTATAAAGGCAGAGAACAACAACATACTGTAGAACGATTCACCTGTTCAAAAAGAGACAGATGAATGACAAATAGGAATCAGAAAGGTGGACTGTTCTTTAAAAAGATAACGAGAGATATAGGGCCCTATCATACACCCGGCGGAATAAAGCGCAAGAGGTGTATGGCGCAATTTGTTGCTATTTTCAGACCAGCGCAACTGTAATTTTCACATTTTGTGCCACATTATATATAAATAGCAAATCCATTTGTGCCACTTTGTGGGCTCATGGCTGTGCTGGTCTGAAAAGGAGGTGTGTTCAGGCACATTGTTGGCGTGTTGCTATTTTGAGGAACTAAAATAGACTGCGCCATTAAAAGCTGAAAGCTGCTCTAAAGTCCAGTGCCGAGCGTGTTAGTTGTGTGCCTATGCGGGTCCAAATGCTTACACATTAAAGTCTTTTAAAAAATAAACATTTTGAGTTTCCTAAATCAATTCTTATCCAATCATATAATTGCATTACTGCAGAAGACTTTTATACTGTAGTCTCAAATTTAAACCTTAAATGGATCAAATTTTACTTAAACTTTCCTTAAAGCAAAAGGCCAACAACATAAAATAAATGTTTCATAAAAATGAAATGATTGAATGAATGAATGCATTTGAAATCATGATGTTTCATATGATCTTCACTGTTAAAAAGTGATTAGTTGACTTGACTTAAAAAGTGAATAAACCCATTGCCTTAAAATTATTATTATTAAGTAAATGAACTATGTGCATAATTGTAAAAATTATGTTAAGTCAACTTAACAGTTAGAAAGAGTTTAATCACTTTTTGAGCTAAATCAACTCTTCATTTATAAGGCAATGAGTTTACTCACTTTTTTAAGGCAAAGTAATATCTTTATAGGATGTTGAATATCCTTACAGTTTGCATGAAAGAAAATATTTAAAAAATGTAATAAAACAATTTAATAACAATCAAGCAAAAAAAAAAATGCACATCTCTGTTATGTCTTGAATGCACATGACTGTACCCATCTTATTTTTGCTTATCATAAATATTTCAGACAGGCAGATAGGTGCAGTGGCAGCAGTAATGCGGTCGATGTATCGGTCAGTTGTGGTAAAGAAGGAGCTGATCCGAAAGGCAAAGCTCTCGATTTATCTGTCAATCTACGTTCCTACTCTCACCTATGGTCATGAGCTTTGGGTCATGACCGAAAGGACAAGATCTCAGATACAAGCGGCCAAAATGACTTTCCTTTGCAGGGTGGCAGGGCGCACCCGGCCCCAGAAAAGCAGATGAAAATGAGATGAGATGAGATGAGATAATTATTTCAATAACACATCTACCTATGTTACACTTTAAATAAAACTTTGCTGCTTTAATTTATTTATTTTTGTTGAATCAAATTAACTTTTCTAGTCATCTCAACTTACATCAATCAAACTGATTAAACATATATTACATTAAACTTTGTACAACTTTAAACAAATTGTTGAAAACCGATCGACTTATTAGCATAAGTTAAAGCAACATAAAAACATTTGTTGTCGACTTTTTGTCATATAATTTTTTACAGTGTATAATTAGTTTTGATTTGGCAGAACATTTTCTTTTCAAGAAATAATGGTCTCAGGACAGTTGTGTCATCTGTCATCTACACCAATGGTGGACAGGTACCAGTCCATGGATCAATCGGTACTGGGCCACACATGAAATCATTCATTATTTGTTTTATTTATTGTCTGAGTCTGAACAATCTTTTATTTTGAAAAATCTTTTATTTTGAAAAATGACCCTATTCTCTCGCTTACATCTGGAGCGCCCAAATTTAACCCTCAAGCAGCAAAATGAGTAAGAAACAGCCGTCTTTGGAAAGTTTCTTTGCTAAGGGGAAAAGGTCCAGTAACTGACCCGCGAACTGCCAAGGAATGGATCCGCAACCCATTTTTCAACAAATCAGGTTGAAATCTTTCAACCATGTCTGTGCAAGAAGATCAACTGCTGGAGATCGCAAATGACAGTGGCCTTTTAGGGGCCATTCGCATATTGCATCTTTTCTAGAGTTTGTGAAAGTTTGTTATTTCCAAGGTGTGCGGCATTTGACAAGAACTGACCGATCAGCTTCAGCGTATATGGAATATACACATTTTGGTAGACTAATTATCTCAGACAAACACAGAACACCTAAACACTGCAATGCTTTGTAATTTTCTCCATAAATAAAACTTGTATCAGAGTGACAGCAATGTTTTGTCAGCTTGTCATCCTCTGAGAAAAGGCAATCTACAAACCAAACAACCTCCACTCCCCCACCTTAAAAAGGTTGGGGACCACTGATCTACACTGCAAAAATAATTATTAAGTTAACATAATTGTTTTTACAAATTTGTAAGTGGATTGAACCTAAGAAATGTAAGAAAAACAGACTTAATTGTGTTGTTTAAACTCATTTTAAATAAATAGCTTGAACAAGCAGCAAACAATTTATTTTGAGTGTATATCACTTTTTACTTTTCACTCATTTTCCTTCAGCTTAGTCTCTGATTTATCAGGGGTCACCATAGCAGAATGAACTGCCAACTATTCCAGCATATCATTTACGCAGCGGATGCCCTTCCAGCCACAACCCTGTACTGTGAAACACCCATACACTCACATTCACACACACACACTCATACACTGAGCACGAACCGAAGCACCCGAAGGTAACCCACACAAACACAAGAAGAACTTGCAAACTCCACACAGAAACTCCAACTGGCTCAGCCAGGACTCGAACCAGTGACCTTCTTGCTGTGAGGCAACAGTGCTAACCACTGAGCCAGCATGCTGCCCACTTTTTACTTTTCCCACAAGGAAAAAACAAAACAAAACACATGAGTGTCACATGAGCTTCATGTGTTAAAATCATGTGGAAACTTGGTTCTGGAAGACTTTATTGTGGAGCAAAACACAATAAAGTAATCCGAAACTATGTGTTTCACATTGGTTTGTATATAGTTGCTGCATACTTACTAAAATAACCTTTAATGTACAAATGCCAATGATAGCTAAAAAATTGGCCTACATATGTACAGTAGTTATAAACTATATTATGGAATAGAGCAAAAGAAAAAGGCATACAGTCAATGAAAGTAACGTTCTGCCATTATTGTGTCCGTCCACATGATGAGAACACTACACTAACTTTACATACTGTACACACACACATTGAGAGAGAGAGAGAGAGAGAGAGAGAGAGAGAGAGAGAGAGAGAGAGTCTAAGGTTACTGCTTTCTCTCATACAACACTCATGCACACAGTCTGTCCGACAACAACAGGCACACGAGTTGCACTCCATTTCTGTGTGTCAAATTCTCCTCAAACTTTCATGGGGCCCAAAGAACAGTCCTGTGATCGTCTGGCATTAAGAAACCGACACGCTCTGTTGTTTACACATCCTGCCGTCACTCGATCCCCGTGTAACTACACTGTCATGGCAACCGACTGACAGGCTGCCCGCGCGTCTATAAGCAGCCGACTCTTCAACGCTGGGCCTGCAGGTCTCTTTTGTTCCTGACCGACTGATTATTTGGCAGGAGATGGAAGGAGACGCTACGCCAGAGCTCAAATAAGCAGTGAAAGCTATCAGAGAGAACTGATAGTCTTATATAGAGGCACACACAAACAGAGGCTTGACCCCAAGCCATAAAAAATGAATGATTTGGAAACTCATAAGGTGACTGAACTGAACAATTACATACAGTATGTGACCCTAGACAACCAAACCAGTCAAATGTGTATGCTTTGGGATATTGAAATCGATGCATTATCTGAAAGCTGAATAAATAAGCTTTATATTGATGTATGGATTGGTTTGTTAATAGGACATTATTTGGCAGAGATGCAACTGTTAAACATCTGGAACCTGAGGATTTAAAAAAAATCTACATATTAAGAAAATCCCTTTAAAGTTGTCCAAATGAAGTGCTTAAATTGATTTCTAATATAATTACAGTAAAACATTTACAAAATGTCCTCTTGGAACATGATCTTTATTTAATATTCGAATGTCTTAATATTCGTAATCCTTAATTAATGTGTAATGTCTCATTACACCGGCACTACCCTTCCTACACTTCAAGAACTGTACTCTTCCAGAGTGAGTAAAAGGGCTCACAAAATCACTCTGGACCCCTCACACCCAGTGCACTTCCTGTTTGAACTGTTACCGTCTGGTCGGCGCTACAGAGCACCAAGCATAAAAACAGCCAGACACAGGAAAAGTTTCTTTCCTCAGGCCATCTACCTCATGAACAGTTAAATATTCCCCTACTGTGCAATACTTTCTCATACGCACTCATACACAGCACCTTATAACAATTTACAGTGCAATACTTTTTCTACGCAGTTGTACACAGCACCTTATAACTTGTATATTTATAACAAATCTGTACATACAATTCATCATCCAGAGCTTCCTGACTGATTGCATCTCTGTTTAATGTTTGTTGTCTTTTCATATTTATTTCACGTTGTCACTTGTCACTTTATGTACACTGGAACCTTCTGTAGCCAAAACAAATTCGTTGTGTGTGTAAGCACACTTGGCAATAAAACCCATTCTGATTCTAATTCTCAATATTTTAATTCTTTATGTCTAGGAGGATTTAGAGAAAAAGTGGGTTTTCAACCCAATTCAAGATGGCGTACAGGAAGCTTAGTCAATTAAGGCATAATTGGTATCAATATTCTCAGCATAATCCAATGAATCTATCATGACTAGTCTCATGACAACAGGCAAAATTATTACAAAGTTATTAGCATTTTTTAAATTAATTTCCTGATAACTTTTGACCACAAGGTGTCAAGGATTGAGATTGTGGAAAAGGAGCGAGGACATGCAGGGCAAAAGCTTGGGTTTATTATAAAATAAAACAAAAACTACCCTCAGGGGGAAAGCATTAACAAAACAAATAAGAAAACAAACTTGACTGGGCAGGCTGGCAGGGATCAGGGCTGGAACAAGACTAGACACGACAGGACAAGGCGATAAACGACGGCGAACTGGCACAGAACAGCAGACATGAGAAGACTATACAAGAGAAATAATTAATTAACAGACTGGATCAACTAACAATGGGTTAACAAGTAGGGTGGGACTAGACGATAGACAGGAGAGCACATGACACAATGAAAACACAAGCCATGTGCTCACGTAAAACGGGACTAGAACACGCAGCCAATGAGAGAACTCATTAACCGCATATTCACATGAAACACAACACTAAAGCACATGGCCACAATGTAAACACCGAACCACGTGCTTTGACAACACCAACACAAACAGAACGCAAGACATGAGCACACGATAAATGAAACCCTTACCGTGCACTCACATGCGGCATGCATGTTTCCGATCCCAGCGTCAACCGAAACCAACTAGACAGGAGCTCTAAGATCAAAAACACCATGCCGCGAACAAAACACACACCAGGACGAGAGCGTGCATCCCGAGCACACCCGGAATACTTGAACCGAGCACAACATACAAGACAAGACAGGACTAGTGTCTGGAGTCTGCCACCAAAACAAGAATTGACAAAACCGAAGTGGCAGAATCCTGACACAAGGTGGCACTGCCATGAAACTTTTTGAGCACCTTCAGCGAATGGTAACAATATGCTAATGTGCTTTATGATTTTGGAACAAGCGTTTCAGAAATTCTGAACATAAATAGCCTTTTTTTTCTAACTCTAGACCACCAGGGGGCACCATTCCCCGCAATTGCCCGCAACCTAAGATCATGGTTGTCACAACACACAGCAAGTTCGATGTCAATATGTTTAAATATTGCCTCACGTCCAATTTTATAAGCTCATTGTCAAATTTGCGCATTATTCAAAAATGGTTTGACTTATCGACTTCTTTGTAAAGTTTTTGATCAGCATGGTCTAAAGGTCATGTAACTATAAATGACATATGATTTTTTAAATCTCAGTGTTCATTCAACTCAGCCTTAGCCAAGAACTCTGAGGATGTTTTTCCATGTGAGCCTTGTGATTCACAAGTTATTAGCATAAACATGAGTTTGACTTAGAAGCTCCAAATTTGTCATGGTTATTGTAGAGCATGTCATACCAGTGTGCTAAATTTCAAAATTTTCCTGCAAACAGTTCTATGGGCTGCCATAGACTGCCAGATCATTTCATTTATTGCATATATGTTGTATATAATTCTTGCTATTAGGATTCATTTCACTTCTGTGATAAATGCACTTAATTTTTGGCATAACTTTGTTATCGTTTTGCTCTCTTGCCACCAGCCTTCACAAAATGAGTCACAAACTAAATGCTTAGTCATAACACTGAACTTTTCTTGAAAAAATATTCTGTATATCCCAGATATTGATCATATATAATTCGACCAAGTATGAAATCACAAAGTCGGGGTTTAATTTAAAACCATGCTAATGATCTTCTTTAGCAAATACCTCACTCGTGCTTCATTATTTGAATACAAATATTATAATGTAGATGTATTAGGGGCTGCACGGTGGCGCAGTGGGTAGCACAATCACCTCACAGCAAGAAGGTCGCTGGTTCGAGCCTCGGCTGGGTCAGTTGGCATTTCTGTGGGGAGTTTGCATGTTCTCCCCGTGCTTGCGTTGGGTTTCCTCCGGGTGCTCCGGTTTCCCCCACAAGTCTAAAGACATGCGGTATAGGTGAATTGGGTAAGCTAAATTGTCCGTAGTGTATGTGTGTGAATGAGAGTGTATGGATGTTTCCCAGTGATGGGTTGCAGCTGGAAGGGCATCCGCTGCATAAAACATATGCTGGATAAGTTGGCGGTTCATTCCGCTGTGGCGACCCCAGATTAATAAAGGGACTAAGCCGAAAAGAAAATGAATGAATAGATGTATTAGATTTCAACATATAAATGTGTAACTACGTGTAAAAACGCTCCAGATTACATTGTCCAATTGATGGATATTGCAGCATTATTTGTTGTTTTCCTGTTTATTACTCCATAGTCACAGCATCATACGTCACGTCCAGCATCACCCACGGACCTGTAGCTAAAGTGAAAGCGAAGTTAAAGTGAAAGTTGTGACGTGGCCAAGTATAGTGACCCATACTCGGAATTTGAGCTCTGCATTTAACCAGTCCAAGTGCACACACAGCAGTGAATACACACCCGGTGCAGTGAGCAGCCATTGCTGCAGCGCCCACGGTGCCGTTGTGGGATCGGTTCAAGGGATTAAACCTCAGCCTTGGGATTGAGGGTGGTGAGAGCGCTGGTTATTCAATTTTACCATCACAATCCCTGCAGGAGCCGAGATTCGAGCCTGCAACCTTCTGATCCAATCCTCATTCTGAACATGTAGCCCTACATACATTTCTGGAGAGCGGCAAATATGTCCCAGGAGGTTTTTTTTGCAGTTTTTGTTTTAGCAAATCCACCAGAGGCTTTTTTGAGATCTCAGATTTCTCTCGCGAGTGCCATTTGTGCATTTCATGCTAAACTCAACCGACAGTGTTTTCAAAAGTAATCCAGAAAAAGAAAAGCCCCCTGATTTTTACCATGTTTTCAAATTTGACCACATTCTCACCCTGTTATTTACTTGTTTATTTTATTTTTTGGCTTTTGTTTTTGTCTTACCTGCTTTCTGGAACCGTTCTTCGTCAGACTCGAACCACGTATGCTGCAAGCCACTGGACAAACTGGTCACAGCAGGAAAGCCGTCGACACGAAGGTAGGTGGTCAGCTGCTAGCGCGAAAAGGAACGGCATCATACCACCCCGTAGCATTCGTATTAAAGACGAAAAATGCAGCCATACGCACTTCTGACTACATAATTAGCAATCTCCAGAAATGTATATAGGGCTACGTTTTCAGAATGAGCCTATGTTGTTCTGATCACAAGTCCAACTCTCTAACCACTGATGCATATGGCAAACTTTTTCTGGAAACAGATCGTCAGTCGTCCTCTGATTGTTTCAAATATAAAAGATTTCCAGTCAAGTTTCCAGCCTGCCTAGAAACAAGTCTGTCATGTTTATGAGGGGTACAACAATACAAACTTCTCATGGTTCAGTTCGTTTTTTGGTTTTAGGTCACAGTTTTAGTACAGTTCGGTGTATGTTTTTCCATGTAGCTAATAATTGTTTTCTTAGTAGAGTCTTAACAGTTCAATATTCCACAGAGTATTGAGGCATCCTTAATTTTTTATCTCCGTCTGCATCTTTATACATACTGATTTCCTTTATGTTTTGCTAGCAGATCATGAATATTGATGCATCGATGTGCTTTAAAAACTATTATTCTGTGGACATTTCCACACTCCTAAACATGATGCGGCACAAAACAAAACTTGATTGTCAGTCAAATTGCATCATGGGTGATTCTTGCAACATTGGCTCATTCTGAAAACGAACCCCTATATACATTTCTGGAGATTGCGAATTATGTAGCCAGAGGATTGTATGGCTGCATTTCTTCTTTATAATGAACGATATAAGGGCGGTATGATGCCGTTCCTTTTCGCACTTACCAGCTGACCGCTTACCTCCATATGGACGGCTTTTCAACTGTTACCAGTTTGCCCTGTAGCTCGCCACATAGGCCAGCGGACTTGAGGCACAGAGCGGAGTTGACCGCAACAACGGGGTTTGAGTCCGGTGAAGAGCAGTTTCAGAAAGCAGGTAAGACAAAAACAAAAGCCAAAAAAATAAAAATAAACAAGTAAATAACAGGGTGAGAATGTATTAACATCTGAAAACATAGTAAAAATCAGGTTGCTATGAGGGCTTTTTTTTGTCTGGATCGCTTTTGAAAATACTGTCTGTTGGGTTTAGGGAAGAAGGAGGGTGGGTCAGTTGATCGGTCAGTCAGTCAGTCAGTCAGTCAGTCAGTTGACAGCGGCCTCTGGTGGATTTACGCGAGAAGAGCAGGCACGAATAACACTCACGAGAGAAATTTGAGATCTAAAAAAGCTTAGACAGCGTCCTCAGGTGGGTTCGCGAAAACAAAAAACGCAAAAAAACGTCGCTCCTGGGACGTATTTTGCTCTCCAGAAATGTATATGGGGTACATAATCAGAGCCTGGGTTGGGTCCTTGATAATTCAAAGCGGCCAAAGTTCCCAGACCTTTAGCCATCAGTTTCAGCTGCATTGTGCTGTGTTTAGAGCATCTATGGTCAATATGGTCCTGACACTTATGGTCACTATGGTTTGGAGCACCTATGGTCCTGTCTGGCTAGGTAGCTTACTAAAGTAGGTTTCAATACATTCAAGTACATCAATCATTTCAAAAACTGTAAAAACTGTATCACGGAAGCAAGACAAGCAACCTGGAAACATGACAGGCTTGTGAATGTTGGCAAATAATCCTGACAGGAACAATGCAATGAAGCCCCCAGTACTGTGCTGATCAGCAGGAAATGATGCGTGTGATGTCAGCAAAGACATTTTAATTTACTCACAGTGTTTGCTGGCCTTTCTGTGTGTGTCTATGTATGTGTGTGTGTGTATGTCCTGTTCATTGCGTGGGTGAATTTTGCCACTGCCTTTCTCAAGGCAGCCCAGTGATACTCTGCTGTCGCCAAGGCAACCAAGCAGATCATCTCTGCATCTCCTCCAGCAAGTCAGCATCTCTGCATTTTTCCTGATCATTTAGAGTGAATTTTGAAGTTTACAGACAATAGTGTGGAAGTGATTGGTCAGTCTTCATAATAGTAAAGTCTTGTCCAAATCTATTCAATATAGAAGCTTATTTTTGCCATACCATTAAAAAAAAGGAAATTGTGACTTACTATATCATAGTTTCATTAATTTTCTTTTCGGTTTAGTCCCTTTATTAATTAGGGGTCGCCACGGCGGAATGAACCGACAACTCATCCAGCATATGTTTTACGCAGCGGATGCCCTTTCAGCTGCAACCCATCACTGGGAAACATCCATACACTTTCATTCACACACATACACTATGGACAATTTAGCTTACCCAATTCACCAATACCGCATGTCTTTGGACTGTGGGGGAAACCGGAGCACCTGGAAGAAACCCACACCAACATGGGAAGAACATGCAAACTCCACACAGAAATGCCAAATAACCCAGCCGAGGCTTGAACCAGCGACCTTCTTGCTGTGAGGTGACAGTGCAACCCACTGCGCCACCACGCCACTCTTATATCATAGTATCTCTCATGGAATTCAGAGTTTAAATAAGAAAAAATATATTTAAAAAAAATGCAGTAGTGCAGTGCAGTAAATAAAGTCTAAATCAATAAATAGGTGGTCACACTTTATTTGAACAAACCCCATACTATGTCTTTTAGCTTAATGAACTTATTCTGCTGCTTGTATATAGTTATTAAGGTTGCAGTTAGGCTTAGGTATTAGACAGGACTAGGGATGTAGAATAAGATCATGCAGAATATGTACGTTATAAGTACCAATAAACAGCCAATATCTTCATAACAGGCATGTAATAAGCCCCTAGTGATAATTGATATTTAAACTAAAGTGTTACCAAAAATAAACAACCCAGGTTCATTCTGAAAACATACCCCTATATACATTTCTGGAGACCGCCAAATACGTCCCAGGGGTACTTTTTTTTTTGTAGTTTTTGTTTTTGCGAATCCACCAGAGGCCGCTGTATATGGTTTTTCAGATCTCAGATTTCTCTTACGAATGCCATTCATGCCTGCTGTTCTCACGTAAATCCACCAGAGGCTGCTGTTGACTGACTGAATGACTGACTGACTGACTGACTGACTGACTGACTGACTGACTGACTGACTGATCGAAACCCAACCAATAGTGGTTTCAAAAGCACTGATTGACCTGTCCACCCACTTCCCTAAACCCAACTGACAGTGTTTTCAAAAGCAATTTAGAAAAAGAAAAACCCTCACCTGATTTTTACCACGTTTTCAGATTTTACCACATTCTCACCCTGTTATTTACTTGTTTATTTTATTCTTTGGCTTTTGTTTTTGTCTTACCTGCTTTCTGGAACCATTCTTCGCTGGACTCAAACCCCGTATTGTGGTCAACTCCTCTCTGCGTCTCAAGTCTGCCGACGTACATGGCAAGCTACTGGACAAACTGGTAACAGCGGGAAAGCCGTCCATACCAGCTGATCACTTACCTTCGTAAGCGCGAAAAGGAAAGGCATCATGCCTCCCCGTAGCATTTGTTTTAAAGACGAAATGTAGCCATACTTACCTCTGTATATACATTTCTACAGGCTACATTTTCAGAATTCCAAGATATAAACTTAAAAGGGGGCGGCGCAGTGGATTGTGCTGTCGCCTCACAGCAAGAAGGTCGCTGATTCGAGCCTCAGCTGGATCAGTTGGCATTTCTGTGTGGAGTTTGCATGCTCTCCCAGGGTTCGCGTGAGTTTCCTCTGGGTGCTCAGGTTTACCCCATAAGTCCAAAGACATGTGCTATAGGTGAATTGGGTAAGCTTAATTGTCCGTAGTGTTTGTGTGTGTGTCCTGGTCCTCCAGATTGGGGGTTTAGCATGCTAATGACACCAACATGGTGCGGCTAAATATCAACTTCGATATAAAATGGCCTTGGGAGTAAGTAAATATGGTATTTCTAGGTAACCACAGAACTGTGATGCAAACCGAACTGATAATTTTTTTCTGAACCATTCCACCCCTAGTTCAGTTCAATACAAATGTAATTGTTAAAGGATGTTATTCACTGTAGAGCAGTTCTACCAACTTAAACTAAGCAAGTTAAAGGCAGTGGAAAAGAACTTAAACTCCTAAAACAAATCATCTCAACTGGAAAACCAGGCCAAAGAAAAATTATGAAAAGGAAATCATTTCTCTCAAGAAAATAGAATAATCTCCTCAAGAAAGTCTGCCATGATATGAAGTGTCATATCGCTGGATCAGGCAGACGAGTGTCCTGAGGAGAAGCTGTGAATGAAATGCAGTGAGCAGTTTTGCGTGTGTGTGAAGGGCTAAACATAGACATGACTGCTCTTGAGTGAACATCTCCTCCTAGGCCTGTAATGACCATGTGCTGACTCTACAGGGCACAGAAAGACACACTCTGGAGGGTTATTTGACGGTAAACGCCAGTGCTGTTTCTGGGCCGTAATTCTAGAGAAGAACAAGTGAGTCACATCCCAGTGGTGGGGAAAGTGCCAGAAGCTGTGTTTTTTTTTTGTAAGGAATGACCAGACAGATCTCTTAAGGTTCTGATTGGCCGTGTGTTAAGACGTGCTATAAATTAGCTATGGTTTAAAACTGTCTTTAATGACAAAACTTAACTTTATCAATAACATTCTAACACTATTAGTATCTTCACTTTAACCATTGTACCTTCTTCTCTCAGCAACCCGGTACTTAGAACGAAAATGGTAAACAAGTGAACATCCCTAAACCCCTCCATCACTTCAAGACACCAGTGAGTGCAGGACAAGGCATCCACCAAAATATTTTCTTTCCCGTGGTCTCTGTGGTCAGTCCATTATTTACACTGTATTCCAATCTGTTCACCTCAGGGAATGGAACCAACCCCGTGACATCAGACACAACGATATTCCAAGATAGTGGCACCCTTGCTCAAAGTGAAGTTTATTTATAAACTAATTTTGAGAGGATGGTCCCACATCAGCTCACAATTGATTTACCAGTCAGATGATTCATAGATCACCATAAATAACCAGAGTTCTCTTATCTCAGTACCTTCGTCTTGAAGAATCCCCCCCCCCCCCCACTCCTCCTCCTTCTCCTTTCCAGATGGGCGACACGGTGGCCCAGTGATTGACACTGTCGCCTCACAGCAAGAATGTCTCTGGTTAAAGTCCCGACTAAACCAGTTGACATTTCTGTGCGGAGTTTGCTTGTTCTCGCCATGCTCGCGTGGGTTTTCCCCGGGTTCTCTGGTTTCCTCCCATAGTTCAAAAAACACGCAACTTAAGTAAATTGAACACACTAAAGCGATACCATAGCCAAGCTCTCAACAAGTATACATCTCTTTTCAGCCATTCTTTTAGCCAGAAATAAGTCGGGGGAGTTCATCAAGATCTACCTGAGCTCAAGCTCCCCTCTCGCCCTGCAAACGGGGGGGGGGGGAGCCCAGGGCTGGAGGATCTCGTGAGCTCAGGGCTCTCTCCCGGGACAGCATGCAAAACAAGCTATATTATCAATCATCAGCTAAGTGTGAACTCTTGAAAAGATGGCCTTTTCTTCAAAATGGTTACACTGATGAAGTTTGTTACAAATATTTTTATTAAAGCGGAAATCAATTTACAAAATAATGTAAACTTGACTGACTGCTTCACTTCCACTTTTATGTGGCCAACCTCAAGCTAATAACGACCAGTGCATCAAGCGTAGGTTGGTGTTATGAAGGGTTGTCAAAAACTTCAAAGGGTTGTGATCACAATATATCACCACAGGCAAATCCACCCCTCCCACATAAACATCAAAATGCTGAAGCACGCAAATTAGTGCTAACGCATCTTTTTTTTCTACAAAAGAGTAGTTGAACTGATAAGGCAGAAATTTCCTTGAAAAGAAACATCCCGGACGAGCCCCCATTTCAAACAAGTTCACTACAAATAAAAAGATGATTGCATTTGCAATGATAAAAATGTATATTTATTTACCCATTTAGCTAAAACAAAACATCATAAAACCCCATCCTAACACAAAAGGGCAGCGCTCAAAAAATTGAGAATATAACAAAGGCTCCGACTGCTCCAGGGAGTGAAAGAGCCAATCCACCAAAAGCATGATGTTTATATGCTTATGCAGTGCTGAGCCTGGTTAGTACCTGGATGGGAGACCAAGTGGAAAAACTAAGTTGCTGTTGCAAGTGGCGTTAGTGAGGCCAGCAGGTGTGCAGGGGTGTGAGTCCTTATGCGCCAGTATAGTGACGAGGACACTATACTGTCAGTGAGAACTGTCTTTCGAATGAGACATTAATGAGACATTTAATGACATCTCTGTGGTCATTAAAAATTTCATGGCACTTCTAGTAAAGTGTAGGGTATAACCCCGGTGTCCTGGCCAAATTCCCTCCATCTGTCCTTACCCATCATGGCCTCCCAAATCATCCCCATCCACTGAATTGGCTCCATCACTATCTCTCCTCTCCACCTGCAGCTGGTTTGTGGTGCTGTTGTTCTGTGGCTGCCGTCACATGCCGGCCTCATGATTGTAAATGTGCTATATAAGTACACATTACTTACTTACTAGAGAATATGATTCAGAGTGTCACATGCACCGGTGTTCCCAATTACAGTACACAACCCTCTTTGGCCAAATCTGTGATGGAAATCCATCAGTCTGAACACTGTACAAAGAGATTAATTGATTAATTTTAAAAAAACAAAGTGAGTAAATCCATTGCCTTAAAAATATTAAGCAAAGGAAATACTGTTTGTGCATAATTGTAAATACATTGTAATTGAATAAATTTGCTCATAGTGTATTGTTTAATTTTTTAACATTTTCAAAGCATTTTGGCAAAATATGTCAAAATAAGATTTGTCATCAAAAGTCATTCCATTTGCTGAAACACAGAGAAAGTTGTGGCCAAATTAAGAATCAAAATCACCCCAGAATGGATGAAAATACCCCAAACAGCACACAGAGGTTAAGTAAAGTCAACTTGCCGCTTGATTCACTCTTATTGCTTTTATTAAGTCAACTAATTGTTTTTTTCAGTAAGGAGACTGAGACAAGGATGCAACAATTAGTTTGAAATTAAGTCCAAACTCCGGAATGACATAAGTGGTGAATGAACACTTGCGAGTGACCACAAGACATTGCTTGTACAACCATACCATGTTATTTCCAATTGTGCCATAAGTGGCACTTGGGCTAGAACTTGTCTGAATAGATCCTGTGGTGTCATTTGGATTCAGGAGCGTTTAAGGATCACAGACAGCTGATGTGAGTGGTGGTGTGGGATTGAGTGGGACAGAAAGTTGACAGAGGGGAATAATCGAAAAGAGTGGAATGATATCCCTCCGTTGAGCGCTGCATCAGGATGTGTGATAATGCAACACATCAGAGGCAGGACAGATGTGGATCATCATAGACACCGCACAGTCACACCTGCATGACAAAACATGACCGCCAGGCTCAGAGAGACAGGTAAAAACACTGCAGTTTACTGCCTTATCTCAACAGCTACATGCACCTCTGTTGTCTCAACTTAGATAATATGAGTTCACAGACTGCTACTAAAAAAAAACTTTCAGCAAATATAGCAGTTAGTTGAGGTTTTGAATTTCACATGATGATAAAACATTTGGAAAACTTTGTGAATAATTCAAACACAATTTTTTTGTAGTTTTAGCCACTGAAAAGGGTAAAATTTCATCGAATAGAAACATCCCGGACGAGCCCCCATTTGTTGCAAGTTCAAACAAGTTCATTACAAATAATAAGACGAGTGCATTTGCGTTGATATACATGTTGATATACTAAAACAAAACATAATCAAATCCCATCCTAACACAAATGGACAGGGCTCAATAAATTGAGGATTTAACAAAGGCTTCCACATATATATATATATATATATATATATATATATTTATATATATGTATTAAGAATGCTGCAATACCGAACTGTTTAGTACAACCTCCACGGTTCAATACCATACATGTCCCTATTCCTCAGAAAATCTATTTCAATGAGTTATGTTTTAAGTTTTGTGATTTCTTTGCAGATTTGTCTATATTGGTTTGTCTGTGAAAATGCGGAATTTAACTTCATTCATTCATTCATTTTCATTTCGGCTTAGTCCCTTTATTAATCTGGGGTCGCCACAGCGGAATGAACCAACTTATCCAGCACATGTTTTACGCAGCGGATGCCCTTCCAGCTGCAACCCATCTCTGGGAAACATCCATACACACCCATTCACACTCATACACTATGGACAATTTAGTCTACCCAATTCACCTGTACCGCATGTCTTTGGACTTGTGGGGGAAACCGGAGCACCCGGAGGAAACCCACGCCAACACAGGGAGAACATGCAAACTCCACACAGAAACGCCAACTGACCCAGCCGAGGCTCGAACCAGCGACCTTCTTGCTGTGAGGCGAACGTGCTATCCACTGCGCCACTGTGAGGCCCGGAATTTAACTTTGTTCCTTTAAATTGATATTGTCTCAACTATACTGTAACAATGTTAACACAATGTTTTTAATTTAGCAAATAAGTTTGAAGATTGACATCATGAATCGAAGTGGCATCATTTTTTACAGTCTTTAAATGTATTTATTTGAATTATACATTTATATGTCTAAGGTTTATACTTACTTACTCCCAGGGTCATTTATATCGAAGTTTATATTTAGCCGCACCATATTAGTGTTTTGTAATATCTAGTTGTTTTTTTTATGAGGTGGGTTGTTAGCCCAACGCTCAACCCCCTAACCTGGAGGACCAGGACATACACACATACACTACGGACAATTTAGCTTACCCAATTCACCTACAGCACATGTCTCTTTGGACTGTGGGGGAAACCGGAGCACCTGGAGGAAACCCACAAGAACGCGGGGAGAACATGCAAACTCCACACAGAAATGCCAAGTGACCCAGCTGGGGCTAGAACCAGCAACCTTCTTACTGTGAGGCGACAGCGCTACCCACTACGCCATGTATAAGGTATATACTTTACCACTTATACATAATAAAGTAAACAAGGTTTAGCTAAAAACATATTTTGACATTTTTGATTGACTTGAATGTTACAATGTTTTTTAATTATTACTGTGGTTTTCAGACCAAAGTTTTTCAAACAGCATACAAGTTTTTGCTTTCTTCTCTGAGAGTGGGCCAGGAAAATCCCACATCTAATTAGGCAGTAAACATTTAATAGCTCGGAGTTGAAAATATAAAGTGCAACTCTTAACAGAGAGCAAACTTAAAGTAAAATCCACGTGGGTGAGAACACGTCCCCAGTCAACACATTAATCATGACAACGGAATCAGACTGAATGAATCCTCCAGTGGTCTCTTTATCATTTCGTAACTCATCTGCACGGTCATTCCATCTCTAATTGGCTCATTCTGTCATGTCACATTAGGGTGGGAGTGGGTGGCTTGCATTTCCAGCTGTGGGTGCTCTTTCCTTCTCTCTCTCTCTCTGTCTCCTGCTCTCTCTCGTGGGCAACAAACATTAACCATTTTAATGCATTGTGAGTAAATCTTTCCCTGACCTATTTTCTGTCCACAGCCAGAGCTGCAGGGTCTCCTCACAAATCACACACACACACACACACACACACACACACACACACACACACACACAGACATGACATCAGCACTCCTGCACATTAAACACAAGCAGACCTGCTGCCTATTACATAATGTCACACAACCTGACACTTTTTCATAACTGGCTCACAATTATTTGACATGACTGCATGTACTGTGCACACTGTTACATTTCACTATACTGAGTATAAACATAAAAACATAGTATACATTACTTGTGGGCTGCACGGTGGCGCAGTGAGTAGCACGATCGCCTCACAGCAAGAAGGTCGCTGGTTCGAGCCTCGGCTGGGTCAGTTGGCATTTCTGTGTGGAGTTTGCATGTTCTCCCCGTGCTTGAGTTGGGTTTCCTCCGGGTGCTCCGGTTTCCCCCACAAGTCCAAAGACATGCGGTACAGGTGAATTGGGTAAGCTAAATTGTCCGTAGTGTATGTGTGTGCATGAGTGTGTGTGGATGTTTCCCAGAGATGGGTTGCAGCTGGAAGGGCATCCGCTGTGTAAAACATATGCTGGATAAGTTGACGGTTCATTCCGCTGTGGCGACCCCAGATTAATAAAGGTACTAAGCCGAAAAGAAAATGAATGAATGAATACATTACTTGTAAATGTAGGGAAACCTCAAATAAAGTAAAAATTACTTAACAAATAATGTCACTTTGGCATAATGTAAGCAAATTCGACATAACTCCACATATTATATCTATTTTAAAAAGACAAAGTGACATTATTTGTTAAGAGATGTTAACTTCATTTGAGGTTTCTTTTCACCACAAAAAAAAAAAATGCTGGGTTTCACACAATCGATTTGTGTTAAGACATCATGAAGGAATTAAGTTAACTTATTAGTTTTGACAAATGTAAGTGGATTGAACATAAAACAATCAAGTTGTCCCAACAAAATCTGAAGAATTGTGTTGTTTCAGCTCATTTTAAATTAGTAGTTTGAACAAGCAACATTTTATTTTTTTGAGTATACTTTTACAAGTGCATGAACAAAGGAACAGAGCAGCATAATACTGTATTGTAGAAACTGAAGTTCCTTCTTTCCAATCAAAAGCATGTTTAGCACTTGGGGCCCTATCATACACCCGGAGCAATAAGGCGCAAGACGTGTATGGCAGGATTTGTTGCTATTTTTAGACCAGCACAACCCTAATTTTTACATTTTGGGACACGTTGTATAAATAGCAAATCCATTTGCGCCATGAGGAACTGAATGCTAACGTTGCTATTTTGAGGAACTGAAATAGACCGCGCCATTGAACACTAAAAGCTGGTCTAAAGTCCAGCGCAGCATGCGTTAGATATGCGCCTATGCGGTTCCAAACGCTTACACATTGCTTAATACACACAGGAAGTACAGCAATACACACATATCTTTACATATGAAAACAAATAAAGGATTAAAATGTTACAAATATGACTATTTTCTACATAAATATAAAAACCACTGCCTCCATGCCTTCTTCATCTCAAGGTTTTTTTTTCAGCTTATTCATGACAATTTGCATTTGTATAATGTTATTATTATTATTATTAGTAGTAGTAGTAGTAGTAGTATTTATTATATGCATATTTATATTTGTTTTAATAAAAAGTAATAAAAAGTTTAGATTTGTCCACCTGTTTTGAAGACGTATGCATCACCATATGGGGCATAAGAATAGGACGTGTGTTTGGATATACCTCACTTTGACCACACTTGGCTGTTATTGTTCATTTATTTGTTTGCTGGAAATTAGAACTGAATTTAAAAATAGTTTTGAAACAAATCTTTGCACTTAACAAACAAAATTAAATATGTAGGCTAATGAATGTCTTCAGTGGAGTGCGTACAACACTGTTTCCTTACTCCACGAAAGTAAAGGAGTAAAGTAAAGAGTAAAAGTAAAGTAAAGAGAAAGAGGCTGAATGGAGGAGGCTCATTCTTTAACCTCACGCTGCAGATGGTCTGTTTAACTGTTTTCTCGCTAGTAAAGAATTCTGTTTTTCTACTTACAAAGTTCGCCATGTAAATAGCAAATGTGCCATGGTGCGACTCTTAAAGGGAAAGGGAGATGAGACTCTGATTGGTTTAATGCACGTTACGCTCAAAACACACCCATAACTCATTAAGAGAACAAGCACAACCCTGTTAGACAATGCGCCAGGGCGCAGACTGTATTTTTCCATCTTTAAAATAGCAAAAGTGGATTCGGACATGCCCTTAATTCTTTTGCACCAAGCGCTTTAGACTTTGAGCCTAGATCGTTAAAATAGAGCCCTAGGGGTGCAACGAAATTGCAATATAAAAATGCAACAATGCATATCACTGATATAAACAATATGATTCAAACACTGAACTTGTTTTATCCAAGAGTAATAATTTAAGGTATAATTCAAATGTCAATACTTACTTCCTTCACTCTTCATTTGGTCGCAAAATAATTCATTATTTATTCAGCTTCACAATTATGAATGGTTGTCTTCTGATGTCATCACTGTCATGTGCATTCATTCATTCATTTATTCATCAGGGTTCGCCACAGCGGAATGAACCGCCAACTTATCCAGCATATGTTTTACACAGCGGATGCCCTTCCAGCTGCAACCCATCACTGGGAAACATCCATACACACTCATTCACACACATACAGAACAGACAATTTAGCTTACCCAATTCACCTATAGCGCATGTCTTTGGACTGTGGGGGAAAGCGGAGCCCCGGGAGGAAACCCAGGCCAACACGGGAGAACATGCAAACTCCACACAGAAATGGCAACTGGCCCAGCCGGGACTCGAACCAGCGACCTTCTTGCTGTGAGATGTCAGCGCTAACTACTGAGCCCGTCATGTGCATTAAGAACCAATTGAAAGTCTATGCAAGTCCTCCACCACCAAGTCTATACAGCATGTAACATTTTATCCATTATTATAATATTTTTTTACCATGTGTTTGAGAAATAAAGATACTAGTACTAACATTAAATTCTTATTTTAACAAACAATATCAAGATAACATCATATTGTGAGTTCAGTATTGAGATACAGTACGTATCAATTTTTGACCTGAATGTATTGTTACACCCTTAACTGACAGTTTTTTCATACTATATGTTCTCAATTTTCAAGTTTTTCATGCTATCTTTAATGCAATAATGTTAAGCAATCTTGAAAGCCACATTGGTGAGGCTGATCAAACATATGCACTTATGATCAGATGCTTTCTTAACATCTCTTTACATTTTTTTGTCTTTTTTTTTATCTCGTTAGCAATAAGAAGGCACATACAGTATTTATATTAATCACAGCTCCCAGAAGGAGAATTTTACCCCTTAGTGAATGTGATGTGCACTTGAAATGCTTGTGTTTCTGCACTGCTGCGTGCTTAATCAGTGTGCTTTCTTTAACAGCTCACGCACAGCAGCTGCACAGACATATTGCATTTTACTTTAAATATTAATTCAATACAGCTACAGTGGTGCGAAAAAGTGATTGCCCTCTACTTTAATGTTTCAGATTATCAAACACATTAGTCAAAGAAGTTAATTAGTGTGAAAAGTTGTTTGCCCCTTAAACCTAATAACTGCTTGGGCCAATCAATCGTTTTCAATAACTTGTAATGAGTCTGTTACAGCGCTGTGGAGGAATTTTGGCCCACGAATCTTAGCAGAATTTTTGTAATTCAGCCACATTGGAGGGTTTTTGCGCATGAACCACCTTTTTCAAAGGGCCATGAAGCCCCTTCTGTCACAGCAGGGTGTTTTCACACCTCTAACTTGAAAAAAGTCAAGAAAGTGAGTCCAGCTTTGTTTAGGTGGGAGTGGCGAGCGGCGTAAGAGGGAAGGGTTTACATGAAAAGGGGAGTTTCAGTATGTGTACGCGCTGATTTTCACAGAGGCAACACAAACACAGACACAGGGGGATTGACAGTGACTGCGTTTACATAGACATCAGTAATCAAATTATTTGCCTTAATCTGAATAAAACAATAATATGATTAAGGTGTTTACATGAGTTGCTTTTTGAATGCTCCTTTCATGATCCCGTTTTACATGTTATTGCACATAATTCGATTAACGTCATTGCGTCACCGCGCTATCCACATTTCCTCCAGAGTTTTATGTAGTTTCAGGTGTTTCATTCTTAATTTGTCGAATTTAACTGCAGTTTGGCACTTTCACTTTCATTCAGGAACATTATATGCATGCCCCCCATGACAAACAAGATATTGGATGATTATGGATATTTTGATACCGCACGCCGTATGAGAGAAAAAAAAAACCTTCGTATTTCTCGGTAACTTAGATGCACTCGGTAGTTGCAGAGAATAGCGTCAAACAGCCGTGTGTGTTTAGACTATCCTGTCACAAAATGCAGCAAAAATCCTACACGATGGTAATAGTTTGTTTAAGGTGTTTACATATTTACTTTCGGAGAGCAGCATTTACAGCGGATCTTTCAGTCCATAATATTGTAGTGATGTTAACATACTATAAACTTAGTAACTAAATCATTTTGACTAAGGTATGTCTTTAAAAACTGAAAGAGTACTGCTTACGATTCTAACTAACTTTGCCATCTGAATAAACATAAAGAATACTGATCACACACTTACCAAATCCGTAGAGACAGAACAATCAACACAAACTGGAACCGCGTTTTCTTTTTTTTAAAAAGAAGATGGGTGGCAAATTCAGATTAACCATTTGCAGATGCGAAAAGCCCTCGGGTAAAAAATGTTTCTTACAAACATATTTTTGTCACATGTTAGCAGACCACTGTAATCCACACATGTGAGTTCACACGTTGCACTTCGTTGCGGCACATTTATAAACGCAACACTGACGACCCATGTCTCCAAACAATTCTTCTTCTTCCACTTGTTTTAATTATGGTTGGCAACACAACGTGGCGTCTCTCTCCCGTCTGAACATTGTAACAGGTAAAAACTTCCAAGCTATCATGCATTCACAATAGAGCACGCTGATTGGTTCGAACCAAGTCTTTCTCTTGAATTAATGATGAAAACTCAAAGATGTCACGTTGTACTGGCCGGTACAGACATCCAGTCTCCACGCTGGAATTTACACAAGGATCTAGTCATCGTGATGTAGCTTCTAAATATCTTTTCAAACTGGAAGAACAAATTTGCTCAAAATAACGCAAAAACAACCATTTTTTTTAACTTTTTTGTGAAATATACGTGTCCTGATGGTGTTTTTAGCATTGTAGGACACATATATGACCGTCAACATCTCAAAAAATGTGTTTTGGTGTTTCGTGACCCTTTAAGGTCATGCCAAAACATCTCAACTGGATTTAGGTCAGGACTTTGACTAAGCCACTCCAAAGTGTTCATTTTGTTTTGCACTTATTGTGTGTTTTGTTTCATTGTCCTGTTGTTCATTCAGCTATTTGTTTGTTCTATAGTTCAGTGTTGTTTCATATTGATACAAACAAAGTACATTCTGTCTAATCATTTTTTGATATTGCTTTAATTCACATAAGAAAGATATGATGCATGAGGGGCAGCACTGCGGCTCAGTGGTTAGCACTGTTGCCTCACAGCAAGAAGGTCGCTGGTTCGAGTTCCGGCTGGGCCAGTTGGCATTTCTGTGTGGAGTTTGCATGTTCTCCCCATGTTCACGTGGGTTTCCTTCCGGTGCTGTGGTTTCCCACACAGTCCAAAGACATGCACTATAAGTGAATTGGATTAACTAAATTGGCTGTAGTGTGTGAATGAGTGTATGGGTGTTTACCAGTAATGGGTTGCGGCTGGAAGGGCATCCGCTGCATAAAACAGATACTGGAATAATTGGCTGTCCACTGTGGCGACCCCTGATAAATAAGGGACTAGGCTGAAGGAAAATGAATGAATGAATGAATTATGCATGAGCTGTACAGTATAAATGATGATGTTTGTAAGTATAGAATATGAGCATGAACTGACTGACCTTCAGTGTTCAGGTATCCAAAAAACAAGTACATTTGGTAATGTAGTGCATGCCATTAATGTAAATATTTATATGACTTGTAATGCCATTCAACATCTGTAGCAGAACACTATAAATAAATGAAAAGGCCGAAAAAAATAATAGTCTGAATTACTTCATGAATCAATTGCCAGCAAAATTGTTTAAATGTTATGAGTAAACAGAAGGGATTTCTCATAGGGAGTGTATTCTTTCTCTTACATAAGTTGCCCACGCCTTTCGTCTGTCTCTCCATAGCTCTGCCCTATTGAATACCCACCAGGTGGCACAGCGCGCTGCATCATTATGAGTCTGAGCCACCCAACCCCCCCCCCCCCCCCCCACACCCCACCCCACCCCACACCCCCAACCTCCCCCCTTCGCTGAGCTTAGCTGCAAAAATCACTCGTAACATATCCAGATGATGGCTTCTGGGATAGAGGATCAGTCTTAATACACACTGACGGTTTATTAAAGAGCACACACACAGATTGCAGATACACACACACACCCACACACACACACACAC
>CAIGQW010054150.1:731174-748535 GCA_903798125.1 Danio choprae | reverse complement strand
TTCATTTCGGCTTAGTCCCTTTATTAATCTGGGGTCGCCACAGCGGACTGAACCGCCAACTTATCCAGCATATGTTTTACACAGCGGATGCCCTTCCAGCTGCAACCCATCACTGGGAAACATCCATACACACTCATTTACACACATACACTACGGACAATTTAGCTTACCCAATTCACCTATACCGCATGTCTTTGGACTTGTGGGGGAAACCAGAGCACCCGGAGGAAACCCACGCCAACACGGGGAGAACATGCAAACTCCACACAGAAATGCCAACTGACCCAGCCGAGGCTCGAACCAGCGGCCTTCTTGCTGTGAGGCGATCGTGCTACCCACTGCGCCACCGTGAGGCCCGCTTTCAAAAATAATTAATCAAAATTAAGTGAGTTTAACCTTAAAATAGGCAGAATAATCTGCCAATGGGTTAGGAAAAATAGTCTTGTTTTTGCTTTCTTATAAGATATTTTTCTTACCCCATTGGCATATTATTTTGCTTGTTTTAAGGAAAAACTCACTTAATTTCGACATAATATTTCTAAAAACAAGACTATATTTTTTATTTGTCTAGAAAATGCTTCTTGATATAAGAGGTTATAGATATTTGGACTAGAAAAAAGACAAAAACAATAAAAAAGAAAAGTATTTTTTTCCAATGAACACCAAAACAGCTCAAATACAATGAATGTAATCATACACTTACTTTATATCACATTTTTTAAAATGGATTGACAAGGCTGTCAGTAGATTTTGGAAGCGACAGTAGACACTAGACATCAACAAACACCAAATCAAAATCTGTCCAGCTATTACTTTACACTGAAATATGCATAACCATCCGACGTTTATTCATCTTCAAAATGCTTTTTGATGTGACATAATTAGTCAGGCACACTGTAAAACACAATAAGTTAAACCATTGGAGGAAACTGGTTGGCGATTTATGTTCAAAACCTAATATTTGTGAGTCCATTTGAGTACACAAAACAAGTTGAGCACTGTAAAACCCAATAGGATAAGGGACCCATGGTCAGAAAGTGACATTATTTACATACTGTACTAGTATTATTGTGTAATTTAAATCCTTAATATTGAGAAATGAACATTTTTGTCAACAAACGCTTATAGTAGGACAATTTACACTGAAATAAATAGTAAGGTCTAAATGCCTAAATGATAGATTTATGAATTTGAATTCCCAACCCAGGCTCATTTTTTATATGTACCCTTATATACATTTCTGGAAAGCGCCAAATACATATGCAGTTTTTGTTTTTAAGAACCACCAGAGGCCGCTGTGTATGCTTTTTCAGATCTCAAATTTCTCTCGCGAGTGCCATTCGCCGCCTGCTGTTCTCGCATAAATCCACCAGAGGCCGCTGTCGACTGACTGACTGAATAACTGACCGACCCCCCCACCCACCACCTTCCCTAAATACAACCGACAATATTTTCAAAAGCAATCCAGAAACAGAAAAGCCCTCGCGGTCGCCTGATTTTTACCACATTTCAGATGTTACCATGTTTCTCACCTTTTGTTTTTATTTCATCTGCTTTCTGGCACCCTTCTTTGCTGGACTCCAACCCCGTCATTAAAGGTCAACTCATTTCTGCGTCTCAACTCTGCCCACGTATGTGGCGAGCTACTGGGAAAACTGGTAACAGCAGAAAAGCCATCCACACGGATGTAAGTGGTCAGCTGGTAGCACGAAATACATCATACTGCTCCATAGCATTCGTTTTAAAGACGAAATGCAGCCATACGTACCTTTGGCTACATAATTTGCACTCTCCAGAAATGTGTAAGGGAGTACGTTTTCACAATGAGCCTGTTTTGCGAATTCCACATCAAATGTCCTGTCATTTGAATCATACAGTTTTAACATAAACTAAACTTTATTGAATGCACATTTGTCAGTTATGCACAATTGCAAAGAATAAAAAATAGGTAAGATTAATAAAAGCTCTATAATGTTGTGTTTGTGTTTAATGTATGTTAAAATCATAACAAGCATGAACAGTGAATTTGCCCACCCATGACATGAAAATTGTAATATTAGAGATACATCAATCTTGGTTCTTCATGACCTTTTTAAAATATAAAGTAAAAGTATGTAAACAAAATGTATATTTGCTTGATCACAGGCTGTGACACACCAGCACAAAACTAAAATGGTTGATATACTGGATAAAAACGCTAATTCACTCCTTTCCAGCAGGTGGCACTAATGGGAATTGTGACATTTCTTTGGTTACTGGTGTAGTGATGGGAAGTTCGAATCATCTTACCAACTCTGACCTTTGAGTCTTGTTCAGTGAGATGAACAGATCTTTTTTGTTTCTTTGAGTCATACGTTCAATTTGCCAAAATATAATTAAAATGTTTCGAGTTATTTCCAAACACACCTACAACTAGTCATAACTAGAATTTTTTTTTTTTTTAAAAAGATCAAACAATTATTAATTGTTTAATACTTGGGTCTTTTGTCTATGATTAGCTCAGCCCACCTTTTCTGACAAGTCTTCAAGTATGAGTCGTTTGTTTACTTGACATAGACAGTCCCATACAGTATAAGTTTAACCAAAGTACACAGCTTGAGCCAGAAAGATTAGATCATATTTCGAGTCTTTGGGTTTTTGAGTCATCATATGACAGTATGTAAAGGGAAGAATGACTCAAACCCGAGGACTCAGAGGACAATGAATGGATCAAATCTTTTTTCTCGCTCTGACTGCACATGATTGGCTTCTTCTTTTTTTTACGTGATGAACAAACAATTCAAACCCAAGGACTCGAGAGATGAATGAATCCGCTCTTTTTTTTGCGTATCTGACAGCATATGATTGGTTTATGTCTTTCATATGATGGTCGAACGATTTAAACTCCATAGAACACTCAAAAAGGAACCAATCTTCTCCTAGACCTGTGCAATGTGTGCATACACTAATGAACAAATCACTCCCTGAGAGGACTAGGTATGGTGACGATAACTGGTTTCAAGGTTTACCGTGGTTTGAAAAGTCATGGTTTGAAAACCATTAAAAAATTCTGTTATTTCATGCGGTATATATTCAATTGGAATGAACCGCCAACTATTCCAGCTTATGTTTTACACAGCGAATGGCCTTTCAGACGCAATCCAGTATTGGGAAACACCCATACACTGTCGAATTCACGCACACACTCATACACTAAGGCCAATTTTAGTTAATCCAATTCACTTATATAGAGAATGTCTTTGGACTACAGGGCAAACTGAAGCACCCGGAGGAAACCCGACCAACTGCCAACACAGGTAGAACATGCAAACTCCACACAGAAATGACAACTGGCCCAGTCAGGACTCAAACCAGCAGCCTTCTTGCTGTGAGGCGACAGTGCTAATCACTGAGCAAGAGTGATTAGAGTAGTAATCACAATAGTGTGATACCGTGAAACTGTAATATGTTTATTCAAGGTTATCATACTATCAGAATCTTATAGGCTAGAAAGGACTCATTATTCCCGATTCAAGTTAAAGATTTGATCAAAATGAACCAACGTTTCAAGAACGACCTATTACAAGATAACACCACCTATTACCTATAACAAGAACGTCAAATAGAGACAGTTGGATGTTTGAAATATTTAGGAACATGTATTGATAGTAAGTTGACATTTGCTGGAAATGTAGAATGTAGATTGTATCTCATTAGCAGGTTACAACAATTTGGTGGGAGTCAAGATATTCTGGATATGGTATCCAAGAATTTGGTCGAAAGTGTTGTGAGTTTTTTACATATTTGCATGGTATAGACTGTTGCCTGATTTGACTGCTTTGAGTAGTAAAAATTGCCAGTGCAACTAGATAAACCACAAGGACAACTAAATGAAATTGATTTAATGAGAATTAAACCGAAAGCACACGTCATTATTGAAGATTGTTCCATCCCTTAAATAAAAATGTTAGCTTTTGCCATTAAAAAGATGTTTTAGGCAACCTCAAGTAAAGAAAAATGTGCATCAAATGTCTTTTGTGCTGTCTGCCATTAGAATTTTGAAGCATGAATAGGGTTAATTGAGTTTCTAATGTGATTTATGTGATGATATTGAATGTATTCGTGTTGCTTGTTTTTTGTGATATGTAGTCGTGTGCCAAACACTGATGTAGTCGTGTGCCAAAGATAAATTTAAAGTAAAGTATTAGTAGCAATGGGTGCTATAAAAAATAATATAAGAAATACCATCTACAATTTTTACGAAGACAGCAGATTCCACTCTAGATCGCTATGTAATATCATCTGTTTTTTTCCTCCACTTTGTATTTACCAGATCGTCCAAATGACCAAACAACTCCACAAAGCTACTGCAAATCCTGAACCTGGTTGATGGCAGATTTATCTCTACGAGTGCTGGACCTGTGGGACACCTCACAATGTGGCCAGGGCATTATTTGCCTTGTTATCACGCTCTAATAATTGGGTCCTATGATTCAACTGGCTGCTTTCAGATTAGCTCTTCACACTGAACATTATAATTACGGGCTTAATATAATAACTGGCCACGGCCCAGAGAGAAACCCATGACACATTTGTTAGTATTGCAGGAGACTCCGGTAATATAATATTTTATGAGCACGGCCGAAACAGTCCATATGGCGCTACCCACACATGACAGGGTCTCACGGCAGCACCCAATGCTCTAATTGGTATTTGCGGAGGCTGAATGGAGGCCTATTTGTTGTGCTGTCCTATTAACTTAACTGAGAACAGCCTGCACAAACGAGGAGTCTATGATGGATAGCCTTCGATTGCTTCATGGGGGAAACGAAATGTTCCTTCAGCCAAATCTAAAAAGTGAATGATATCCAATGCCAGCAGCATATTAGAGTTTCAACATTACACTAACATGGCAACATTAAAGGGATATTCACCCAAAATGACAATTTCACACCCTTTACTTGTTCCAAACCTGAGTTTCTTTCTTCTGTTGAACACAAACCTGTAATCATTGACTTCCATTGTATTTAGGTTTTGTTTTCTACTATGGAAGTCAATGGCTATCTGTTTTCAGCTTCAAAATATCTTCTTTTGTGTTCAACAGGAGAAAGAAACTCTTAAAAGTTTAAAACCACTACTTATATATGTAAGTAGAAATATACCTTTGAGAAAGAAATTAGTCTGATTGCAGTGCAGGATACGTTTAATGTAATTTTCTTTTAATAGGATTCCCCAAGCCTTTCACATTCCATGTAGCGAGACGTATATTAGCACTATTTTGAATTAACTTGGCCAGCTATATGAAGTATAATACTGGTTATTATATGAATTAAAACCAAACATTGCAAATCAGGCAACCCACCAAAAAAAAAAAAAAAAACATTAAGAACACCAAAAGAAAAGAAAAAACTGCAAACTAGCACATTTGTCCATGACTATTGTTTGAGTGTGGTACATAGTCATCACTGCATCTCTTGCAGCATTCAAAATATAACAGATAACTGACAACTAAAATTCAGATGTTAAAGTTCTACATTAATGGTATTGGTGAATTACAACATGACCTTATAACATAACAGGGAGGCCTGTTAATCCAATGTCTTTATCTATTTTCTTAGGCCTAGCTCAGCATAAACTATATTAAACAATATGTCGTTTAATAAATCAAAGATAGAACAATGTCCAGAAGTAAGAATTAGAAAAGGTCTAAATGTAGAACATTAATAATAATTTCTCATCTTTTAAATGTCTTGTAGCCGATATGAGATTGTACAATAAGTGAACAGTGAACATGTGAATTAGCACAGCCTAAAAATGTATCTGTTTAAGTTCATTATGCCGTCTGAAATATAGGAATCCAGAATGGTATTACCTTGATTGTCCAGGCTAAAACAAATCAAGTGGAGTGAAAGAAAAATAAAAAATAAAAATAAGAGAGAAGAGAAAAATAATTGCTATATATAAGCTAGACAGTCAAGTTGGCGGTTCATTTCGCTATGGCGACCCCAGATTAATAAAGGGACTAAGCCGAAAAGAAAATGAATGAATGAATGAAAGCTAGACAGTCACACTTTGACACCTCATCAGATCGATCAGTGTCCAACGTGTAAGCGAGGGCCAGTGAAAGTTAATGCTTAAATGCTATGAATAAATGCAAGCACTTTTTGGGATCATCAAATCGCTTAGGGCCATCTTTCAAATCCATTCTTAGCATCGCTGGGTAGAGCAGAGCAAATTTAATCTTATGATCGTGTAGAACTTTCTTGCACTCTCTGAAGGCATTCCGTTTATCCTGTGCAATCTTCGAGAAATCGGGAAATACCAGTATGGTGTTGCCGTTCCACTGGAGTTGTTTCTTGTCTCTGTAAATCCGCAGAATAAGATCACTCATCCCAGAGTGCATGAATCTCGCAATTATTGCTTGTGGTTCTTTGTTCGGCTAAGGACGTGGTGCAAGTGCTCTGTGTGAGCGTTCAATGTCCCAGCCATAGGATGGAGTTGGAGTATCACGTAGATGAGGTAGCATCTCTGCAAGATAAGCCTCCATGTCTGTCCCTTCATTGTCCTCAGGTATTCCAAAAAATCTCAAGTTATTTCACCTGTTTCTGTCTTCCATATCTGTAAGTTTTTCCTGAAGTATCTCTAATTCGGCCTTACGGGTGCGGAGGTTGGATTGTAGCTCTCTCTCGTTAGTCTCCAAGAACTCCACTCTTGCTTCAACGTCGCTAATTCTTTCCATTAGAGCAGATAGTTTACCTTCCATGGACGTAGTGGCCTTGCAAATCTCTTTCAATCTTTGCATTTCCTCAGACATTTGTTTCAATATGTTAAATATACTCGCAATGTCTTCTGCGACGTTGCCTTTGGCTGCGGTGAGCTTGTCGGCGTCTGATGGATGAACTGTTGCGCTGTCATCTCCGGTGCCATTTTGGCCTGTATCGCCACCTCTCAGAGCCTTTTTAATGGTCTATTGTACAGTTTTTGGTCTACAAGACATTTTTCCTTTATCTTGAACTCTTCCCCAATTCTTAGAGAGTAAAGTCTGTCGAGTTAGCTGCAGCAGGATTATCTATAAGGATAAATAAATTGTGCTGCTACGAGCGGTGTTAAACTACGCTGCCATCCACTTCAACCGCGTCACGTGACTTTGTTTTCAGCATGTCAGCATTTACACACCTGATATCATGAGCTAAAAATGAACAAAAAAAAATCACTTAAGATCACGGCCCCAAAAAAAAAAGTTTAAATAAAAAAAATACCAAAATAATAAATACATTTATAACAAAGAGGAAAAATCAAGACAAACAAACATTTAAGGTAAATATTATATATTTTTTAATTTAATTCTTATTTATTTATTTATTTTTTGTAGTTTGAATTTCATTTTTTGCAATATTTTATTTGAATTTAAATGTATTATCTTTCTATTACTATTAATGTTGAGTGGTCAAACTCTTATTTTAATGAATAATTGTTTAATAAAACTATGTTTAGGGTTAGGATTAAGGTTATTGCACACTGAATCCGAAATTTTCGTCCGTAATTTTCGCATGTAAAAAAAGGTATTTGACTTCAAGTTGTGTCAATCGTAGCATATTGACAAACTGCCTCTGAAACTTTTGTCCATCATTTTTGTGTTTTTCGCATCCGAAAAAGCGATTGAGATGTGTTTTGACAGTTCAGAGCCACGATACAAGCGAAAGGTGAAATGCAGAATGCTATCACAATTGTGTTCGCCACTGGCTTGCATGGTTCGGGACTTGTGGAGCTGCGCATCGATGGATTTGCTCTACAGTGTTTGGACTTTCAGCAGTGAAAATTGAACCACACTAAACTAAACTTAAACTCTGAAAACTGGACTGACACGGTTTCAATTGACTATAATCTCCTATGTTAAGCTGCTTTGACAATCTACATTGTAAAAGCACTATAGAAATAAAGATGAATTGAATTGAATTGAATCACTTGACCAGCACAGATCACTTTATGACAAACACAGTACATAAATTAATATAACAACAGAATTTGGCGGAAATATAACAAAACTGCATACAAAATTGTCTAACTTGAGTGTGCAAAGACCTTCATACATATATAAAACTGTACCACCCACTCCAATCAATAGTTTGCAGTGGAAGTAAATAACACACCCAACATTTAATATTCTCTTTCATTTGGAAGTACCTTAAAATACTTGAGTTGCTTTTTTACACTTTCCAAATAAGGTGTTTACTGCACATGAAAGCTTCTAGCTTTTATCTCAGCATGCAAATTAGCTGATTATTAGCTTGCTTCTACATTATAGCTACACTGTTAGACATTTCATTGTATTTTTTGTGGTAACTTAATGGCAGCACTGTTGCCAGCAATTTATGGCAAATGCCCATTTACAGTAACTTACCTGTAAATGTGTTTTGCAGTAGCAGGGCCCTACCGCAATTTCATTTTACAGTAAAACAGCCTTTGCGCAACTTGTTTTTATGCTAAAATGCCCTTTATCACATTTAAATTTGAAAGGTATGACCATTTTTACAGTACCTTTACTGTGATTTATTTACATTTTACACTGGCAGTACAAAACCTTTACTTTAAGTATTTACCATTGAATTGAATAAATTACAAAAAAAGTGACGAGATCATGTACAACAGCATTTTTATGGTACATTGCTATTATATGCATCTTAAATAGTATTTATTTTATTTTCATACATCATTGATCATCTATCTTAAATACAATTTGTCCTAAAAGATGCTAATTAATAATTTTGTCTTCAACTACAGTAGCCGTACTTGATTACATTGATTACAGTAGAATACTGCAAATTCCTAATACACAGTAGGTTACTGTAAAAGTTTTAAAATTCCCCACAGTGCAGTGCATATTAAAGTGCCAAACTCTAAAGAATGTATGTGATATTTCACTGGGCAGTTTGGCAGTAAATAACTTTAAAATTTCGGCAAAGTGTAATAAAGATGCTGAAGAAGAAAGCCAAACATGGATATTGGGACATGCTGCGGTCTGTGCTCATTTCCCTCTAATGAATTCTTCAGCAGGCGGGGGAACAGACATGTATATGGACGGCACTTGCTCAGAAGAACATTGTGTTTGTCTGAGCTGTGGGAGAGGGGATTTAATTAAAGGTAGATTGTGGGAAGAGCGGACGGACACATGCGAAGCTACATAAACAGCAGCAAAGCCCCACCTCATGCAACAGTGTTTAAAGATCGCATTTCCAGAAAAAAAAAAAAAAGAACGATAAAGGAAATGAAACATCCGCTTACTGTTCTCAGTATGTGAGGAGAGTTTAACAAAGCAGATTCACACATTTAAATGTGCAGAAACTCTACACTGTAAAAAATGCTGGGTTCCACATATTTGTTTTTACTAATGTAAGTGGATTGAACAAAAAAAATTTAAGTTGTCCCCAAAAAAACTCAATAATTGTGTTGTTTCAGCTTATTTTGAATAAGTAGTTTGAACAAACAGCAAACATTTGTGTCTGACTTCAAAACATCTACAGCCTGAATGCGCATTAATGTTGTCTAGACGTTTGTTTTAGGGATTTTGGGCCCTATCATACACCTGGCGCAATGAGGCGCAAGACGTGTATGGTGCGATTTGTTGCCATATTCAGACCAGCGCAACTCTAATTTTCAGTTTGCGCCACGTTGTTTAAATAGCAAATCCATTTGCATCCCTATGTGGACGCATGGGTGTGCTAGTGTGAAAAGGATGTGTGTTAAGGCGCATTGTTGGCGCGTTGCTATTTTGAGGAACTGAAATAGACAGCGCCATTGACCAAATAAAAGCTGCTCTAAAGTCCAGCGCCTATGCTGGTCCAAACGCTTACACATTGCTTAATACACACAGGATGTACAGCAATACACACATAATATGATTTTTTTTTTTATTGATTCAAATGTTACAAAAAATATTATTTTCTACATAAACATAAAAACCACTACCTCTATGCCTTCTTCACCTCTGTTTTTTTTTTTTTCAGTTTATTCATGACAGTTTGCATTTGTAGCCCATAATGTTATTATTATTACTAGTACTATATACATATTTCTATTTGTTTTAACAAAAACAAGTTTAGATTTGCCCACCTTTTTAGACCACACTTATTTATCATTTATTTATAAATAATATTATTTATTATTAATAATAAATATTATTATTGTTCATTTATTTATTTGCTGGAAATTAGAACTAAATTTATAAAGAGTTTTGAAACAAATCTTTCCGCTTAACAAACGAAATTAAATATGTAGGCTAATGGTTGTCTTCAGTGGAGTGAGTTTCCAGCGTTTCCTTACTCCACGAAAGTAAAGGAATAAAGTAAAGAGTAAAAGTAAAGTGAAAGTAAAGAGGCTTGTTATTTATCCACACCGCAGATGGTCTGTTTAACTGTTTTCTTGCTAGTGAAGCGTTCAGTTTTTCCACTTACAAAATCTGCCATGTAAATAGCAAATGCGCCATGGCGCGACACAACTGACTCTTAAGGGAATGGGAGATGAGTCTCTGATTGGTTTAATGCACGTTATGCTCAAAACACAGCCATAACTCATTAAGAAAATAAGCACAACCCTGTTAGACTATGCGCCATAGCGCAAACCATATTTTTCTGTGGATTCGGACATGCCTTTAATGCTTTTGCACCATGCGCTTTAGGCTTTGCACTTAGATCATTAAAATAGAGCCCTTTGTGTAAACATTGTAGCTCTATTTCCAAATATTAACTTGTTTTCCTTCCTACTGTACTTTCTCAGAGAGTTTCTTAGCGGACATATTCAGTCAAAAACACTCACTCTTCATTCATTTTCCTTCGGCTTAGTCCCTTATTTATCAGGGGTCACCACAGCGGAATGAACCGCCAACTATTCCAGCATATGTTTTACACAGTGGATGCCCTTCCAGCTGCAACTCATTACTGAGAAACACCCATACACTCTCGCACTGATACACTACAGCCAATTTAGTTTATTAGACTCACCTATAGCGCATGTCTTTGGACTGTGGGGGAAACCGGAGCACCTAGAGGAAACCCATGTCAACAGGGGAGAACATGCAAACTCTACACAGAAATGCTAATTGGCCCAGCCAGGATGCGAACCAGCAACCTTCTTGCTGTGAGGCAACAGTGCTAACCACTGAGCCACTGTGCTGCAACTTTAAGGGAAATTGAATTAAAAAAAGGTTATGATCAAAAAACATTTTACTTTATCCAACATAAAAATTTACTTTTATTGAAAGACACATTAGTTTCACCTTTTTACAGTGTGGTTTGGTTTGCCTATATTTGACCCAGAAAAACTCAGCATTTTTTAAAGTGTATTATGGGTGGGGGAAAGACTGCATATACATATACATATACATAGTCATATATTACAATATGACTCAACCCCATCCCACATAGTCTGTCATCATTACCAAAATGCAAACCAGCAAATATGAACACAAGACACAAACAGCTTTATCACATGTATCAGATCTGGCAGTGAGAGAGACAGAGCTGCTAAAGTCCATGTGTTCAGATTTCACATTGGTCATTAAGCACAAGGCTGTGGCTCTAATCTGACAGATTTGCAGCTGGATAAAGACATGCTGGGATTTCAATCCACCCACAAGTTCACACTCCATTAAGACAGCTTTAGGGCTCAGAGACGCTCGGTTAACATGTCAAATCCACATCTTGCACTCCTCACAACATCTCACAAAATGTGCTTCTAAACATAGCTTTTAAAAGCGTATGATTTCACTGTCGGAGTTGAAAGAATTACAGCAAGTAGTTATTACTATAAAAAAATTATAAATACATTTTTCTAATTACCCAATGGACTACCGTACGTTAACATGAATGTTTCCAAAAATTGACACATATAGTTAAGAGAAAACTTTAAAGTTTTTCAAAATATGGAATCCCTTTGATACCTTTATATTGCATGTGTATGTACATGCATTTACTTATTTATATACTTGTAATTGTAAGCTTTATTATTGTATTATTGTTTTTTTTCTTTTCTTTTTTTTGTAAATGTTAAAGGCTCATTAAAATGATAAAGACAGTGTTTAAAATAAATAAATAAATAATAGTTTAAAAAAACAGGCAAAATATGTCTGGTTCTCGAATCTGATTGGCTGAAACTGTGCAATATTCTGCAATAACAGTACTCATACAGCCTCTTCACTCTTGTGTATTACTTCGCCCATATAGAGTGACAGCAGATCAATAAACTCACTATAGTTTGACAAATATTGCAGCTGTTGGACAACATATTGTACTTTTGAGGCTTTTTCAGGTGAGAGTGTAGTTGTTTAGATTGCAACTATGCAGTTTATTTATAAGGATAATGTCTATTTTAAATATTTATAATTTCGGAGATTCAGCGCGTCGGCAGCGATAAGCCTGTCATACTGAGTAGAGCAAAGACGGTTGATGTTCCACCACAAAAGAGACCGCATAATAAGTCCTTAGGGGAGAAAAACTCAGCGTAAATGTCAAACTACAGCTGAACAAATCATTATAAAACAGGTAAGTGACATTGTAAGTCGATCTCTTTCTTTTGTATTTTGTAGTGATGTATTTATACCATAGTAATCTGGTAGTGTTTGCTTTGCTTTGGCTTTTTTGGGCTAATTATTGTGAAATCCCGATTACAACAGAGAAATACTGGGAAATCTCTGTAGACTTAATGCCGTTCAGCTTTATAATCTTAAAATGTATATTATATATACCATATAAATCTCAAACCCCATCATCGCGATCAACTCAGCTCTGTGTCCATCGGTGTATGCCGCGAACTGCTGGCCAAACTTGTAACACTGGAAAAGCAGTCCATACGGAGGTGAGCAGTCAGCTGGTAGGGCTAAAATGAACAGAAGCCGTCGGAGGCTTATACTGCTCAGTAGCATTCATTTTAAAGATGAAATACAGGCATATGTACCTCTGGCTACATAATTCGCACTCTCCAGAAATGTAGACAGGGGTACGTATCCACAATGAGCCTGTGTTGCAGCAATCAAAATGCTTTATTTCATTATTATAGACATTTATTATGTCAATTGCCAATTACATCACCTGTCAGACAACACGATGGAAAATTGGCATTATGATTGGTCGGATCGCCTGTTAATTAAACTAACTGCGAAGGGTCAATTGCACTCACTATGATAAAACTACAGATTTGAGTTTGAAAAGCACTTATTTTACATTACATTCGGCAACTGATGATTAAAAGTCTTGTTCGACATATTTTTTTATAATTCAACAGCTGATTCGCTCAAAAGGACTACAAGATAAGCTAGCTAGAGAATGCTAACATCTATATTTGGCTATGATGTTTTGTGGTGGTAAATAATGAAATCTATTACAATGCAGACGTAAGTTGGTACACTGAAGGAAAAAAATGATATATGAATAAAATATGAAATTTCACCATCACTGGCATCAGTTAATCAAATGCTAGTACTGTGAGAAGCTGGTTAATACAAAAAGGCAGAGTGAGAGAAGGGAAATGGTTTACTTGTTACAGTATTGTGTTGTGTCTGGAAATGAAGGAGGATCTGTGCATGTTTGTCAGACAGATTCTATCTTTGTTTGCTTTCACAGGTCATAGGGAGTCTGTAGGGATGCTCACAGCTGGAGAAAGAGCTGAAAGAGTGTCAATTAGTTTATTCACACTGCCAGCAAAGAGAGAGAGAGAGAGAGAGAGAGAGAGAGAGAGAGAGAGAGAGAGAGAGAGAGAGAGAGAGAGAAAGAGAGAGAGAGAGGTGAGAAGAGCAGCCCGATGCATGATGACAGACAAAATGATTTAGTTATACAGCAGGGTGTGTCTCATTACTGCATCATAATATAATATATCCTGTTCTCACATACACATTCACACTAAACACACACATGTTGGTATTAATGGTTTTACGAGGACTCCTCATAGGAATAATGTATTTTATATTGTAAAACCACTTATTTTATGGCCCTATCTCATCCCTACCCCTAAACCCAACCCTCACAGTAAACCTGTGGTAAAATTTGAAAAACTCCCATTAAGTATGATTTTTAAGCGTTTGGAATTACTAGGACACAAGGCATGTCCTCCTAAACCAGCTTAATAGAGTACAACAAGGCTATACCCATGTTATTATACAAATGTATGTCCTTGTAAACCACAAAAACCAGTACACACACATACACACATATTTATATACTTGTATATGTGGTTTGTTAGGACTCTACATGGGCCTAACGCATTTATACATAAAAAAAAAAGTTTATTATGTGGCCTTACTCTACCCCTACCCCTAAAGCCAACCATTACAGAAAACCAGTGGCAAAATTAGAATGTCAGAAGACCCCGTTAATTATGATTGTTTATCGTTGTAGCGTAAACCAGCTTAACAAAGTAAAGGTCATACCCATGTCATTCCACAATTTTGTATCTCCGTAAACCACGTAAACAACTACACACACACACAGACTAAACACTAAACACCCACTAACACACATTAGCAAGCTATTCAGAGCCAAGTACAGAACCTTCCATTCGTGCACACACGTGTTAACTGGCGATAAATGCAATATCTAGTAATGAAAGTTTTAGCAAAAGTTCTACAAGGAAGACTCTAATGCCAGGTCATTCATAATAATTACCCCTTCAGCCTATAGCAACCAAGCACTCTGTATATTAGTCCTCCCCATGACAACCAGGTTGGCCTTGTCTTTACTCAAGGGCCATGAGGGCTTTTCTGTTTCTGGATTGCTATTGAAAACACTATCGATTGGGTTTAGGGATGGGGGTGGGTGGGGGTATAGGTCGGTCGGTCAGTGAGTCAGTCAGTCGACAACGGCCTCTGGTGGATTTACGCAAGAACAGCAGGCGCGAATGGCACTCGCTTGAAAAATTTGAGATCTGAAAAAGCGTACACAGCGACCTTTGGTGTATTTGTGAAAACTGCAACAAAAAAAAGTACCTCCTGGGATGTATTTCGCGATCTCCAGAAATGTATATAGGGGTACTTATCAATAATGAGCCTGGGTTGCAATAACAACAGGAATTTTGCCCAAAGTTGTGCTTCACAGGTGTAATGTGAAGTGACGCTGGACAAAGGAGGTGCGGATCCAAATGCAGGTTTATTGAGAATGGTCAGGCAAGTAACGGTCAACACAGGAACAAACAGATGTATATAGGTAAATCCAGAGTCGTGGTCATAAACAGGCGAGTGGTCAGAAGGCAGGCAGCAGACAGAAATAAACAAACAGGGCGAGGGCAAGACAAAAATACGGCAAGACAAGGCAAGGAAAACGCGTCGTAAAATTTTACACTATACAGCTTACAATACTCAGCCATGATGTACCTTATGTGTGTGTGCTATTTAAATAGTATATTATATATATATGATGAAGCCTTTATGATGATGATTATATATATATATATATATATATATATATATATATATATATATACACACATGTTTGAAGTTATCATTATGGTGATAATTACGGTGGCCGAGAGAGCTTAACGTCCTGCAATTTAAGAAAACACATACAATTACCAAAACGCCAGCAAATTTAGAAAATATCTTCATAGGATTGACAGCACACACGCTGCATTTTCCCTCAACACAAACAAATTAAGAAAATGCGCTGCATTTTCTCACAACACTTGCAAATAGAACGGAACAAAACGGAAATGTTTCAAGGGGACCCTAAAACCTGATGGAGCTGGCTATTTAGGTTATGGTTATTTATGCTAATAAAATACAAAAGACAAGGGATTCAGGATCTTAAAATAAATAAAAAAAACTCACCTTTCCAAGATCACCTACAACTTCACTAAGCACTAGTCAGGGCACAATAAATATTTCGCCGCAGCTACCGTGACATTTTAGGGTCCCCTTGAAATATTTCCGTTGTGTTCCATTCTATTTGCAAGCGTTGTGAGGATTTGCATCACGTGTGCTGTCAAACGAATGAAGATCTTTTCTGAATTTGCTGGTGTTTTTTGTAATTGTTTCTTAAATTGCAGCACGTTTAGCTCGCTCGGCCACCGTAGATAATTAATCAGGGGGTAGCACAATCACCTCACAGCAGGAAGGTCGCTGGTTCGAGCCTCGGCTGGGTCAGTTGGCATTTCTGTGTGGAGTTTGCATGTTCTCCCTGTGCTCCGGTTTCCCCAACAGTCCAAGCACATGCGCTATAGGTGAATTGAATAAACTAAATTGTGTGTAATATGTGTGTGAATGAGTGTGTATGGATGTTTCCCAGTACTGGGTTGCAGCTGGAAGGGCATCCGCTGTGTAATAAATAGGCTGGATAAGCTGGCGGTTCATCCCGCTGTGGTGACCCCTGATGAATAAAGGGACTAAGCCGGAGGAAAATTAATGAATTAATGTTAAAAATAGAGCATCACAAGCATTTGCACAGATGAAAATATCTGCCAATAGCAATTGCAACACAGTGATGCATATGTTGAATGCTTAGTCCCTTTATTAATCTAGGGTCGCCACAGCGGAATGAACCACCAACTTATCCAGCATATGTTTTACACAGCGAATGCCCTTCCAGCTGCAACCCATCACTGGGAAACATCCATACACACTCATTCACAAACATACACTACGGACAATTTAGCTTACCCAATTCACCAATACCACATGTCTTTGGACTTGAGGGGAAAACCGGAGCACCCGGAGGAAACCCCCGCGAACACAGGGAGAACATGCAAACTCCACACAGAAATGGCAACTGACCCAGCCGAGGCTCGAACCAGAGATCTTCTTGCTGTGAGGCGATTGTGCTACACACTGCACCACTGCGTCGCCTAAGCGAACATTATTCAAACATTACTTGGATAAGCTATCATTTATTATGTGCTGGTGAAAAGATGTCAGAAATGTAGGCCTAAAGTTTCCACAAGAAGTTCCACATAATGTACAACTTTTCAAGTGTGGGTGTGTGTGTGTGTGTGTGTGTGTGTGTGTGTGTGTGTGTGTGTGTGATAAGAACAGCTGATGCTTGCGATTCATACTTTAGAGTCTCATTAATCAGTCTGTCAAGACACTTTGGGTCAGTACGAGCTTCAGCGTGAGAACGAAACATGCAGAACCGTCTTACACTGGCAGATTTTCACCTGTTCTGCATATGGAGAGAGAGAAAAACTGAAGAAAAACCCTTGGACAATCTGAATTAGATACAAAATAAAGTGTCACAAAGAAATGTTTCATTTTAATTCTGAAGTGGGGGAACAGTACTGAAAAAGTTGGGATCGTACAAAAATGACAAAAAATCATATTCATTCATTTTCATTTCGGCTTAGTCCCTTTATTAATCTGGGGTCGCCACAGCGGAATGAACCGCCAACTTATCCAGCACATGTTTTACG
>CAIGQW010054150.1:714359-727102 GCA_903798125.1 Danio choprae | reverse complement strand
CAGCGGATGCCCTTCCAGCTGCAACCCATCACTGGGAAACATCCATACACACTCATTCATACACATACACTATGGACAATTTAGCTTACCCAATTCACCTGTACCGCATGTCTTTGGACTTGTGGGGGAAACCGGAGCACCCAGAGGAAACCCACGCCAACACGGGGAGAATGGGGAGAAAATGCCAACCCAGCCGAGGCTCGAACCAGCGACCTTCTTGCTGTGAGGCGATTGTGCTACCCACTGCGCCACCGTGAGGCCCCAAAGGAAGGCAGAGAGAGAATGTGTTCCAGCATGTGTCAAAATTTGATGGATGACTACCACGCCCCTTTTAAGGCTGGACTAAGCCCCACCCCTTATATTGTTTTTTCCTTCCGATAATTAGATTCTTATCAATTTAGTTAAATTAAATTCTATAATATTTAGGCAACAAGATGGCTCAGTGGTTAGCCTTGTCACCTTACAGCAAGGTCGCTGGTTCGAGTCCCGGCTGGGTCAGTTGGCGTATCCATGTGGAGTTTACATGTTCTCCCCATGTTGGCGTGGGTTTCCTTCGGGTGCTCCGGTTTCCCCCACAGTCCAAAGACATGCGCTATATGTGAATTGAATAAACTAAATTGGTTGTAATGTATGTGAATGATTGTGTATGAATGTTTCCCATTGCTGGGTTGCAGCTGGAAGGGCATCCGCTGTGTAAAACATATGCTGGATAAGTTGTTGGTTCATTCCGCTGTGGTGACCCCTGATGAATAAAGGGACTAATCCGAAGGTAAATGAATGAATTATATAATATTTAATTAATTATATATATATATATATATATATATATATATATATATATATATAAGGGGCGTGGTTTAGAAATGACGTCCTGCCTTAAAAGGGGTTTGACAGATGTTGCAACATATTCTCTCTGAAGATATACTGAATAATGCTGGAAAATACAGCCATCATCTTCCATACTATTTTTGTCTTATCCCTACTGTACTATGGATGTCAATGTCTGCTTTTTTCCAGCTTCAAAATATCTTGCTTTGTGTGTTCAACAGAAGTAAGAAATTCATAAAACATTAAATGGAGTAAATGGTAAGGAACTTTTTTTTTGTGAAATATCCCTTTAAATGTACAAATTGCATTTGTAGGAACTACATAGAATCGCATTTAATTCAGATGTTATTCGCTTATTTCCCAAGTGAAACTGTTCTATTAAAGTTGTTACCGAGTGTGAGTATTATTGGCTAGATCAACAGTCCCCATGGAGAAAAAATTCCAGTGAGTGGGCATCTAATATTCATTTTTATTAACATCGCATTGAAGAAAAATTTGCTTAAATTTAGTTCCAGCCTCTTATCCCACTACAACGGCCATGCAGGTTAACATCTACATTGTGTGTCATTTACAGTAAGCCCTATTAGTCTATTAGTCTAATTTAATACAGGCTAATTTAAAGGCACCTTTCAACTTACAGAAACACTTAACTTTTTTTTTTTTTAAGTCTAATTTTACAAGTCTTCTTGAGTTGAACAGTTGACTTGAACCATTTTTGAATCCATTCTGCTGATTTTCTTTTTTTTGCGGGGTCACTTTTAGCTTAGCTTAGCATAGTTAATTGAATCGGATTAGACCATTAGCATTTAACATTTAAACAAAAAATTCTAAAAAGATTCGTCTGTGGTTACATCGTGTAATAAGATCAACGTAATATGGAAAGTGCCGACACTGTGGCTTAGTGGTTAGCACTGTCACCTCACAGCAAGAAGGTCGCTTGTTCAAGCCCCGGCTGGGTCAGTTGCCGTTTCTGTGTGGAGTTTGTATCTCCCCATGTTCGCGTGGGTTTTCTCTGGGTGCTTCGGTTTCCCCCACAGTCCAAAGACATACGCTATAGGTGAATTGAATAAACTAAATTGGCCATAGTGTATGAGTGTGGATGAGTTTGTATGGATATTTCCCAGTACTAGGTTGCAGCTGAAAGGGCATCTGCTCTGTAAAACATATGCTAGATAAGTTGGCGGTTCATTCCACTGTGGCAACCCCTGAAGAATAAAGAAACTAAGCCGAAGGAAAATTAATGAAAATTGAAAAGTTGCTATTTTCTAGGCCAATATTGCTAGGAACTATACTCTAATTCTGACATTAATAAGATACTCTGCTGCTGTCCTATGGCTGCAGCAGGCTGAGTGATATAACGCAGTGCATGAGAGTCTGTGCTTTCAGACGGTGCCTTGAAACCTTGGAGACATGAGAGACATGCTTGTGAAAGTGTGGTAGAGCATGACAAAATAAGAGTGAAAAATCTCAGCAAATTCAAATGCATGTTAATTCAAGGTGGAAATATAATTAATCATATTCATTTAACATTTATAAAAGGTTTCTTCATGTATAAACAAATGTACAGCAGGCTAATAAGACTTCTGTATATGTATATCAAAAGGTCCAATTGACATTTAGCTGTCTAAATTCTTACTGTATGACGCCTCTTTCTTGTTTAATAAGTTTCTCATTATTAATTGTCAATTATTAGCTCACTGTTACGTTTTACATCATAAAAAACATGAATTTTTGAGGTGTAACATTTTCTTCCAGGTCACATCACAGATCTTCAGCTAATTTAGAAAGTACATTTCGCTGTCACAACAAAAGAAAAGCTTGTGACAACTTCAAACCATCAGACACGGAAAAATGAAACAGCCCGACAAATGTAGGCCCCGCTCTCGTAACGAGTCTGCCATCGCTGTAACGTGTCATGTCTTCAAAAAGCCTTCCCACAAGCCCCGTCTTCGGTGGATTTGTGATTTGTGACAGAGGGATGGAGAAACGGAGGCACAGCTCAGACAGACATCAAAGCAAACAGGAAGTGCAGCAGAGCAGCGCGGGACTCTTCATTTAGCAGAGGCTCTGAAGATACATACATGCTCAAATCACACTCATTAGCATAGAGCGGGAACAAGCCAACACATAAACACTTCTGTCACTTAAAATGAAAGGAACTGCTCAGATTTAAGTGGTTTACAAATGCAGTATATTTTAAACTGCTTTTTGAATATTCCCAATAAAGCACTAAGCACTGAAAATGATAGTTTATTTAATTACTTATTTAATTTAATGGAATCATCATTTAATGGAAAATTAAAGGTATTATTGGCAAGCGTATATACAGTTGAAGTCCTTATTAGCCTGGTTTGTTCTGTAGCCCAATGAAAATAAATAAATTGTAAAGGGGGTAATAATATTGACATTAAAAATGATTTGTGCCATGTAAAAAATGCTTTTATTCCAGCCAAACTAAAAGAAATAAGACTTACTGCAGGATAACTCTCTCTCTCTCTCTCTCTCTCTCTCTCTCTCTCACACACACACACATACACACACACACACAGAAACACACTGACATAAACTACAAAACCCAGAAGTCTTTGCACGTATCACTCCTGCCACAGCTGACAATCATTCAGACACTGACACACACACACAGATCCAAGCCTTGCTTCTTGTTTATGCTGTTTGCCACCTGCACCGACCTCTTCGCCTGTGAACATGACTACTCTCTGCATTACCCACATACTAATGTTTGTTCCTGTTTGACCATTGCCTGCATGACTAAGCTTTCTATAAACTGCATGTGGATCCTCAACTCCGTTGTTCAGCATCATATATATATATATATATATATATATATATATATATCTGATAGATTCATTCATTCATTCATTTTCATTTTGGCTTAGTCCCTTTATTAATCTGGGGTCGCCACAGCGGAATGAACCGCCAACTTATCCAGCATATGTTTTACGCAGCGAATGCCCTTCCAGCTGCAACCCATCTCTGGGAAATCTGATAGATTCACTGAAATTAAAATGTTTGGGACCAGTACAATTATACAACTTTTTTGAAAGACAATACTATTTAAAAAATGACATTTCTTAATAGTAATATTGTAAACTTTTTAATCATGTGATGGTAAAGCTGAATTTCATCAAAACAGTTCTTAAGTGATGATACTTCACGAAATCATTCTTCGTATGAAGATTTGCGGCTCAGGATAGAGCTCTTATTATCATCATTGTTGACAACATTTACCCTCAAACTGGTAACCATAATATGATAGAATTTATTGTATAATTATATACTATATGTCATGGTTGGTGGGTAGGGAAAGGATGAGGACTCATTCCCAGAACAAAAGCATGGGTTTATAAACCAAAGAAATAAATAAAAAAACTCCAAAAACAACCTAACATTACATGAACATCGACAACAAACTTGACTGGGCTGGCGGGGAAAGGCAGGGCTGGACAAGACTGAAAACAATGATATATGACGATGAACTGGCACAGGACAGCAGACAAGAGGGAGCTATAAGGAGAACAAATTAACAAACAAACAAACAGGTGAACAGAATAAACTAATAACTGGATAACAAGGAGGGTGGGACTAGACAAAGTGTTCACATGAAACACAACAGCACGTGGCTTAGTGTAGACACAGGCCACGTGCAACAAACAACGGCAACACAGACAGAATGCAAGACACAAGTACACGATAAATAGAAGACTTACCATGTACTCACACATGTGACATGCATGTTCCGATTCTAGTGCCAACCCAAACCAACTAGACTGGAGCGCTGAGAATGAAATACATGCCGCGAACAAAACAACAAACACAAGGACAAGACAGCAAGCGTGAAACGAGCCTTCTAGGGAGAGGACATGCTCACTACAAGAGACATAAAAACTGACAAGACATGACCAGTGCCCGGACTCAAAACAAGAATTAACAAGACAGAAGTGGCAACTATAATCCGAATACCAATACCAAATACTATAATCAGGACCAATGTCTTACTCTGGTCACACTTGGCTGAGCTCTGCCACCTTTTTGGTTTTACCACAAGTCTACTGGATGTTTAATTGTCTGACATGTATAATACAAAGTCTGAATACTTTACCGCGGTTTTATAAGTTCACTAAACCTACCTACACTGTAAAAAATGATCTGTAAATACCACATTTTGTGATTCATTTTTTTATTTTTCCCCATTTATTTATTGCATTATGGGACCTTGATCTTTCTTCCAACAACTTTCAACCTTGAAAACGTTTTAAAAAATTACTTTGATTAACATTTTTAATAGTTTAAAGTGATATATTGTCCAGGTTGGAGTATTGTTCACCTTGTATACATAAAATGTTATACATCCCATTACTTAAAACTACTAAAATGTGAATAAATATCACTTTGTTAAACTGCAGAGTTGAAAAGTCCCATAAAGCAATTCACAACTGTAAATAAATGGAAAACACTTGTGAATATGGAAACAGATATATTTTACAGTGTAGGAGAAACAAATGCTAATATTGAACTTCAGAAACAGCACAATAACACGCAACCGAGCAGAACAGTTGGGACGAGTGAGTCAGAATCGCTCTGTGTGCCTGACATTTGGGCACACGTGCTCTTATCTGAGGTCTAATCTTTATTTTAACATCTCCGCGAAAGGCTAACTACAACACAGATAGCGAGGGAAATCTTCCAGAGCCTCAGAAACAGCAACTGTTACTCTGTCAGCACACACCGCGGGCCAATGAAGGACTGCTAGTGCTCGCTCTGTCACCAAAACATCCACTTCTGTTTCCAGCGCTCTCGCCGTCAGCTGTCAGACTGTTTACGTTCCTTTCGCCAGCCTCCTCTCTTCACTGCCTTCCACACAAAGTGGCACCTGACTTCAAAAGGCCAGAGGAGACAAGCAGAACATCTGATTTATTCTGTGCCAGGGCTGAAGAGGGCAGAAACAGAGCTGCGTTACTAACAGAACAGTGGTGATGACAGACCTGCTAGCGCTGATGCTAAAGAGAAACCCAGACCAAACACAAAGCCAAATTTGGACAGAGAAGGTTTTCTGCTACTGAACTGCCTCAAACTTTCCATTAAAGTTCCTCGCAACTCACTTTGCTTTCGAGAGAGACAGCATATTTAAAGAAAAGCAAGTTTGAAAAGTGAGAAAAGGAAGTTGTAACACTTCCAATATCTACAATGAAGAACTAGTTACAAATTTAGTTGATTCACTTCACACATGCTCAGATTAGTCTGTGTAGATATTTTAAACGCATGTTGTTGGTGCTAATGTTTTAGCTGTTAGCTGTAACTTGAGCAAATTCATGGCTACAATACTCTGGGTAACAACAAAACTATTGCTTAGATGTAACCATTTTTACAAGAAAGTATTATTTTTACTTATTTATGTCATAGTAATGCCTGGTTTGCAGTTAAACTCATCCAAGTTAAATGTAAATTGTGTGTCTGTGTAGACATTTTAATACATGTTGGTGCTAATGTTTTATCTGTTAGTGTGATTTCACCAAGTAAAACATGTTCCTGGATCAACATCTATGTTGATCCTGGAACAACTTTCCAATCAGCCAATCAGAATTAAGATTAAGATTAGGATTTTATTTCAGTATGCCTACACTCTCAGAAATAAAAATACAAAATCTGTCAGTGGTACCTTTTCAAAAGGATTTTTGTTCCTAACAGGTACTTAAAGGTACATGTTAATACATAATAAAGTACAAATCTGCACCTCATAGTACTTCAAAGGTACAAAAGTGAATCTTAAAGGTACAAAAGTGTAGTGACAGCTTTTGTACCTTTATTTCTGAGAGTGTATAGGTCCTGGAAGAGAAAGACCACAAAGCCAAATAAGTTTGTGTTCAGTGTTTTACCTGTCCTCTTTGAGCTATATAGTATGACCTAAGTATATAGAGAGAAATAAAGTACGGGCAGCTTACTACTACTATACCATAATTTAAATGACAAAATATATTGTTTTGACAGCTCAAATCTCAATAAAAGCCAATTTTCAACATCCCAAACTGTCAGAGCAAAGATAAATTAATGTTTTTTTTTGTCTAAGCACATTGAAATATATGGTTTGATTTCTACTATTATTTTAACAATGAGTGAGACAATGAAGTTAAAGTTCCAAACACAGCTTTATTAAACAAGGGATGGTCTTATAGGCAGGGTCAAATCAGGAGCAAAACAGTAGAAAAAGAGGTAATCCACAGAAATTGTCCAGTAAACAGGGAAAAGCCAGGGCAGGCGCCAAACAAGCTTTATTCCACAAAAACAGGCAAAAATTCAAAACACTTGGGAAACTGCTTGGAAATGCTCTCTTAGAGATACAAGACTGAGCAATAATCGAGTGAGAATTTGATGCTTACATAGTGTGTGTAATCAGTGCTGTGTCTGTGAGACAGTGTCTAGATTGATAACAGCTGTAGATGGTAATCGGTGCAATTTATGATGGGATGTGTAGTCCAGGAGAATGGCTGGTGGAGTGTACATAAAGCTGAAGCGCCCTCTAGTGAGTCTGATTGGTACTCCAGCTAATACTCATGACAATTACAATTGTAAATAATGGCTGTCTGAAATCACATAATTTAATACTATATAGTACGTTAAAAACAGTATGCGAGCCGAGTTGTATATCCGAATTCATAGTATTCAAGAAACAGTAGTAGCGAGAAGTACCTGGATGAACTACTATTTCCAGCGAGATTCTGAAGTGTGTATTCGATGGACATTACGCTTTCCCATGATGCTACACGAGAGAATTCATGAATAGGAGTGAAGCGATGCAACTGACATGGGTAAGTCACATGATAATGACTAATGGCGGATGTAGTACACCCGAGTTCCATTCATACTAATCACATTCATACTATATAAAACATACTTTTCTCATGTAGTAAATTCAAATTCAAATGTTATACCTACTCGAGTAGCAGGCAATTTTGGATGCAGGCAACGTATATAAAAATCACAAGTTATAAAATATATAACAAATTACTCATGTAACCTTCATCCCCCTACAACATCCAGCTTTGGTTAACATGACTTAAATTGTAAAAATGTTAACGATTATAGTACAGAATGGCACATCCACCAAAATATTATTGTTAAAGCAGCTAAAACTGACTCCACAGCAGCTATTGAACAAAATTTCAGGAGAAAGTGGAAGAAGTGGGAGAAAATTGGGTAAAATACAATAATCTGTACACAGAAATGACCACAGAGATTTACCATTGACTTTTGCTATTTCCAGGGAGTACTGAGGCTAAACAAGAGATTCTCCTAATGATGTGTAACAGAAGCCAGCACATCACCTATGAGCAGCAAACACTAGCTAGAGATCACTCTCTAGAGCTCACTGTGGGCAGAGAGGAGGTGTAGACCAGCTGCTATCTGAACTCAACAACCATTAAAAAGCAGCGACTCTAAGAAATCAGCTGATACTAGCACAAAACTAGACAGGTTTTTGTCATTCTGTGAATGTCGCAGGTCAGATTCATATCTCTAACTGTACAGACAAATCATCTAGAGCAATTCATTCTTTATTCTATAAAGTATTTGAATGTCACTTGAGAATGTTTACCTTAAGAATATTGTTTTTATTTCCAAATACACTTAATTGTTCCCTCCTTTCCCCCCAAACTGTTCTTGAGATTTAACTACCATATTCTTGAAAAAAAAAAAAGATAGTATAACCTCCAACATAAAGCCTTAAAGCAAGAATATTTAATAAATTATTACTTCTAAATAAATACCTACATTCATTCATTCATTCATTTTCATTTCGGCTTATTCCCTTTATTAATCTGGGGTCACCACAGCGGAATGAACCGCCAACTTATCCAGCATATGTTTTATGCAGCGGATGCCCTTCCAGCTGCAACCCATCTCTGGGAAACATCCACACACACCCATTCACACTCATACACTACGGACAATTTACTCTACCCAATTCACCTATACCGCATGTCTTTGGACTTGTGGGGGAAACCGGAGCACCCGGAGGAAACCCACGCCAACACAGGGAGAACATGCAAACTCCACACAGAAACGCCAACTGACCCAGCCGAGGCTTGAACCAGTGACCTTCTTGCTGTGAGGCGAATGTGCTACCCACTGCACCACTGTGAGGCCCTAAATACCTACATATAATACAAAATGAATTCACACCAATGACTGATAATGTACACAATGGTCAGCCATGATTGTGGATGATGTCACCTTTTGCTAAATTTGAAAAAGGCTGAGACTGGCACTTTTATTTTAAATCTATTAACTATTTATTTAAGATTTTTAAATGAACTTACTTACTTACTCCCAGGGCCATGTACATCGAAGTTGATATTTAGCCACACCATATTGGTGTTTCGCAACATCTAGTTTTTACGAGGTGAGTTGTTATCCCAACGTTCAACCCCAAATCTGGAGGACCAGGACATACACACATACACTATGGACAATTTAGCTACAGCACATGTCTTTGGACTGTGGGGGAAACGGGAGCACGCGAAAGGAAACCCACATGAATACAGGGGAAAAAAGGAAACTCTACACAGAAATGCCAGGTGGTTACTGCGTCGACATATAGCAACCAGGTGCTCGCAGCGACCCAAGTTCGATTTCCGGCTCGATGTCCTTTTGCCGATCCTTCCCCTATCTTTACTCCCCACACTTTCCTGTATGTAAATCTCCAATGTCCTATCAATAAAGGTGAAAACCCCTAAAAAAATAATTATAAAAAAAAAAAGAAATGCCAACTGACCCAGCCGGGCTCGAACCAGCGACCTTCTTGCTGTTATAATTGTTACGATAATCCCAGAATGATGGCTTTTGAAGCATTTCATTTGAGTCTTCAGCAATAAACAAACACCAATGTCTGACATTTTGTTCCTTAAGAACAAAAAACGGGATTTTAAAGGGATAATTCACCCAAAAATGAACTATTCATTTTTGTAAACTTCATTTACTCAAAATCAATACCAAAAGTGTTTTGTTGTATTCACAGATGCGAAATCATACAGTATGGGAGCTGATGTACTTGGGTTTGTTTACCACGAAGAGTGAGGACGCGTCCACAAACACGCCATTATGAAACAAGATGCTCATAGTGTCTACAAGCTCAGAGCATTTGCCCTGGCTGCGGACGACAAGCAATAGAGTTGTAAATAATCTTCCATTTGTTGCACAGAGCGATCGTTTTGCTTTATAAGACCTCAGCATATTGTCAGAAGCCACGGGTACACTCTTAAAAATGATGGGTTTAAATGTATTGGATAATTTTTTTATGAGCTACCTTCTAAAAGAATCAAAATTTGATCACTTTTGGCTTAAAAATGTATGGCAACAACTGTGATAATGTGAGACAAAGAGACATAGATAATGATATAAATAAAGACACTTGGAACCGAATTCTGTCTGACAGTGGAAGGTTTATAAAAGGAGCAAGAGGAAATTTTATCCAATTAATAGGTATTATTACACACCAGTTCGACTTTTCACCATGGATTGTATGAAGGTTAACAAATGTTGGATATGTAAAGAAGAAGTTGGTACATACATTCATGCTCTTTGGCAAAGTTCTAAGATTAAACCTTTTTGGGAAATGGTATTAAAATGCCTAGAAAAATGTCTGGGATTTGGCATTCCACTCTCAACCAGGAAATGCTTGTTAGAAGATAAATCTGAGATTCTATTAGGGTTGTCACGATACTGGAATTCAGTACAAATCGATACTGAAATTGTAAAAACGTCCATTTCCCCCTAAAATTTGAGCGCTGTTGAGCGCATTCATAAACAATGCTTATTTACCACAGTGTTCACATGCTCAACAGAAATGACTGTAATTGGCCATGAAGGTCATCAGGTCATCAGTTGTTTACTGAGTGTAACCACAGATACAGGGACACTGGAGCGTTTTAAAGCCACGATTTATCAGCGGATCACTCGTATGTCAGCTTATAGACAAACCAGCTGATCGACGCTCCAGTGTCCCTGTATCTGTGGTTACACTCAGTAAACAGCAGTGAGTTCTCTAAACTGATGACCTTCACGGCTAAAGGGTTTTTGAGACACTCCATGTTTGATTTTCTTTTTTATACACACGATTATGCCGTCGAACTGTTGTATAAACACAATATCACACTCGTAGCAGTAAGATAAGGCTGTATATCGTCACTGGTGGGACTCTAAGGCACTCGGCCTGCGGCCTCGAACGCATGCCTCCCACCAGTGCCGATATACAACCAAAAACAAATACATATATTCAAAATGAACAACCTTCAATTTTGGGGCTAAAGTATTTGCCCTGTATGCTATTCTGCTATGCCGCTGAGGAGTTGAGGATGTTTGCAGCATGAACCAGTACAGCATAATGATGCGTGCCGATCGAAAATTATGTAAAAGTCACATGAATTCCAACACAGCGTTCACACTGTGGTCGGATTGCAAAACATCAGACCTGTATCAGATTTAATACCACATATGAAAGAGATCTCAGATCTGAGTTACAAGTGGGCAGAAAAAAATCTGATTCGGGCCACATTTGCCTGCAGTGTAAACGTAGCCTAAATTGGCCATAGTGTGTGTGTGAATGAGTGTGTATGTATGTTTCCCAGTACTGTGTCGCAGCTGAAAGGGCATCCGCTGTGTAAAACATATGCTGGATAAATTGGTGGTTAATTCCACTGTGGCGACCCCTGATGAATAAAGGGACTAAGACAAAGGAAAATGAATGAATTAATATTACCTAAAGTGATAGTTCACCCCAAAATTAAAATTGACTCACTATTTACTCTCCTTCAAGTGGTTATAAACCTTTATGCAGTTCTCGCTTTAGTCAAAACACAAAGGAAGATGTTTGGAAGAAAGCTGAAAACCTCTAACCATTGACTTTCCACATTAGAGAAAACAAATGGAAGTCAATGGTCACATTTGCAACATTTCTCAAAATATCTTCCTTTTGTGTTTAACAAAAGAAAGAAACTTCAAAACAAGTAAAGTGTAAGTAAATGATGACAATTTAGATTGTAGGCTGAACTATAGCTTTAAAAAATGTTCTTGCTAAATAACATTTACATTACACCCCAGGCTTGCTTTAGGATAAACCTCATCTATCCCAGCAGATCTGAAACAACATGCTTTTATGCGTCTCATCGCGAGTCTCAAAGGCTCATGGTCTGGTATCAGAAGTCCTCGTCATTGTTACGCAGCATTACACATCTCCAACCAATGCTTCCAAGAACATGCACTCTCTGGCCTGGCCCTCATGTTCGCTTCCCACTCCACCACACACACCATCCAGCTCCATCAGCAGAGCCATCTGTGAACTCCTCAACAGCCGGTCCAGGCCACGATAGCACGCTTTCTTCATGTCCTCACGCTGTCCGCACTTTCTGCATGCAAGAAGTACAGTAGGTTTCTCCACGCTGCCTGCATGACACTTCATTAAGCACTTAAACTATGCAACCCTGTGGTAAGAGCTCAGAAACAGAGAGCAGTTTTGACAGGGGCACATTAGGAGGAAACATATCTGCTGAACGCTCTGACATATGGAACGCCAACGCCTGGGGTGAGTTTCTCAAACATCGATATATAACTCGTGGCTGAACTGCCATAGTACAAGCATCATTCGGAAAATAAACAATGCGGTGACAAGAGTTTCCCAAACTCTGTCGCAGATCCATCGTCTGAACCACAATCAATAAAATGTATAATAATGTTTTTTTAAGAGGGTGTACAACATATTTAGATAAAAATATGCAATATATATATATATACAGATGAAGTCAAAATTATTAGCCCTCCTGTGATTTAGAAATTTGGGTCACTGTGACTCATTTATTCAATATATAATAAATATGTTCAGTTATCTTAAAGCAATTATCTTGTTT
>CAIGQW010054150.1:686381-705660 GCA_903798125.1 Danio choprae | reverse complement strand
CCAACACGGGGAGAACATGCAAACTCCACACAGAAACGCCAACTGACTCAGCCGAGGCTCGAACCAGCGACCTTCTTGGTGTGAGGCGAATGTGCTATCCACTGTGCCACCATGAGGCCCTACTAAATTGGTTAAATAATTATGTAATTTAAAACAGGTGATTGTAATTATGATTTGGTACAAAAGCAGCATCCAAGAAAGGTCTTGTGAGAAATGTTTTTAAGACCTAGTAAAAATGAAGACTATTATTCAACAATATGTGAGGGAGAGATGGCAAAAGAAATGGGAGGAAGAGAAAACAGGAAGATTGTATTACATGATTCAGAGAATGGTGGGTAAAAACAGAACAGTAGGGAAAAATAGACGTGAGGAAACCGCTATATCAAGGTTAAGGTTTGGACACACTGCTCTGAATAGTAGGCTGTTTAAAATAGGAAAACATCCAAGTGGAAATTGTAACCATTGTGAGAAAGAGGAAAGTATAGAGCATATTGTAAAGAAATGTCCATTATTTAAGAGGGAATGGAATATGATGATAATGGACATTAAGGAAAATAATGTAAATATAGATATTAATAGCACTTTAAGTAGTGGAGTAGGAGATAGAAAGTTGAAAGCTTTACTAATGTTTCTTAGAGAGACTGGGTTATATTATATAATATATATTATATAATATTATATTAAATAAATACATTAAATAAAAATCTTCTGATCCACACTAATAACCAGTACGTGGTGGAAATGCACCTCAAAGTTTTGGGCCAACCGCCAATAAAAAAACTACAAAGATGAAGGTCTTGCGAGAATAAGAAAAAACTTCATCACTTACAACGAAGTTGCTTATCATCGAACTTTTTTTTCCCTTTTCATTAAGAGTAAGCAACTTGTTACATTTGATTGAGATTTAGTCCTTAAAGTTAAATGAATGAATGAATATCAGTAAGTTTGAGCATGGGTGAGTAAAATCCACTAAACACTTAAGAGTGTTTCTTACTCTGTGAACTTTTGCAGAGCATGCTTCGCCACTAATTTCCAGGATCTCTTTTTGGAGGATGTCAAATGTATGTTCGATTTCTGTTCGAGCTGATTTCCTTGGGATAGGTGATAGTCCAACATGTATTCCTTTCATTGCCTTTTCTGTAGCTGCTTGTAGCTGCCTGTCGCTCTGGGTGGCGACCTGCTTCTCTGCTTCTTATATTTTGTATAGGATGCTTTACAATATTATATTTGTGCATATACATTAGTTTAGTCAGTACTGAAGCCAAATCTGGAGCTAATCTAACAAAATAACTTCTGATAACGGTTCAAAAATTTGTAGCCCAAATTTATATGTTAGGGAAAAATATTAAATAAAAATTTTTATAAATAGCAAAAATCAAGAGAAACAAAAAATATTTACAATATTTACAAATGTTGTTGTTTGTTTGTTTTTTTTTTAAAGATTTATTTTTGGCCTTTTTGCCTTTATTAAGTAGATAGGACAGTATTTCAGACAGGAAGCGAAGTTGGAGAGAGAGAGGGGGGTAGGGACGGGAAATGTCCTCAAGCCGGGATTCGAACTCGGGACGCCCTGAAGTGCTACTGCACCATATGTCAGCGCGCTAACGCCTAGGCTATTGCGCCAACTGTTTGCAATTTTTTGCATGAATTTAAACGTATTATCTTGCCATTTCGTTTGCTGCCGGAAGTCACTCGCTCTTCGTTGAAATGAACAGTCGCTTGTCACTTTGCCGATGCGAGTCACTTGTAGCGTGAATAAGGCTTTCCTCATCAGTTGTCTAACAGAAAAAAAAAACAATAACAAAAAATAATCACAAAATTTACACAGCATGTCATTTAAATAATGAATCAGTTTTAAACAGAGGTGTGCTCACATCAGAAAGCTTGTATTTGAATAACTCATAGTTTCATTAAAGGTAAATGTCTTTTAAAGAGACAGTTTACCCCAAAAAGAAAGTTGCCATTTACTTATCCTCTATATGTTCCAAACCAGTTTCCTTTCTCTGTTGAACACAAAGTTAGATAGATGAAGAAAACAGCCACGGACTTCCATAGTATTTTCTGTTCCTACTATAGAAGTCAATGGCTGTTTATTTTCCAACATTCTTTAAAATACCTGATTTATTTATTTTTTGTTCAACAGAAAAAAGAAATTCATAAAGTTTAGAACTACTTGAGTGTAGAACTACTTGTGAATAAATAAAAATGTAAATGTTTAGGTGAACTATCCTTTTAATGTTTAATTACTTTAAGCCAATAGTTCATTTAATTGAGGACATAAAATTTAAAAATAGTATAAAAATTATTTCAGTTATTTCAAAGAACTTGGAAAGCGACGGAAAGAGACTAGACACCCTCTCCTTGGGGAAAAAAATTTAAATAATGTGACAGTATCAAAGAAAGCCAGCAGAAAATCTTTCGAAAAGAACAAGGATTAAACCAAATTAATGTATTCAATATATTTGGGTCATTCTCACGAAACCATTAAAACAACATGGCACTTAAGATTTTAAATATAAAACTTAGTAATATGGTAATACAAATAACATCACAATAAAGACAACACTGTTCTCTACGAAGCACAATGTGAAAATTCAACATCATTTATTTATTTTTAATAATTTTACTGCATTTTCTACTGAAATTCTCATTACCAAAACGTGTCCGTTTATGTTTGAATGCGTGTTATGTTGTAATTTAAACACATTAGCATGAAAATTTTGCATAAAAACAAATGAATTGTTCTAATAGATTATTTTACATGAAAGAACAAATAGTTTACAGAATTTTCATGTATAATGATAATGAGAAAAAGCTAAAAAATTATGTGTCCGTGATGGTCTCATCCTCCGCAACCATTTTAAAGTACTGTTTAAACATGCATAAAGAGTTTAAATAAAGTTTAATTTTAAACGAAGGAGCACATAAAACAGTTGTTTCAAGATGGCTGCCAGATAAGAAGATCTTTTATATTTCTCCAGTTTAATATAACATTTTCTCCTGTCAAAATGGTTACCTGACTTTTTGATTATTCATTCATTCATTTTCTTTTTCGGCTTAGTCCCTTTATTAATCTGGGGTCGCCACAGCGGAATGAACCGCCAACTTATCCAGCATACGTTTTACACAGCGGATGCCCTTTTAGCTGCAACCCATCTCTGGGAAACATCCACACACATACACTACGGACAATTTAGCCTACCCAATTCACCTGTACCGCATGTCTTTGGACTTGTGGGGGAAACCGGAGCACTCGGAGGAAACCACGCAAACCATGCAAACACGGGGAGAACATGCAAACTCCACACAGAAATGCCAACTGACCCAGCCGAGGCTCGAACCAGCGACCTTCTTGCTGTGAGGCGATCGTGCTACTCACTGCGCCACCGTGCAGCCCTCTTTTTGATTATCATTACCGAAACATGTAGTTTTCTACATTTACATAATTGTTAGATTTACAATTTTTTATGAAAATCACCTTATTTAAAGTCTAATTATATGCACTGAGTAAAATTTGCTAAATCATCATAGTTTCCCTATTATTAGCAAAACATATTGAGGCACCTCATTCTCCGAAACTATTTTCTCATATACCGCAACCATTTAAGGACAGTTGCGGTAGAGAGAACATCTGTTTCGGGAATGAGAATTTAAGTAAATTGCATACTAGATTCAAATAACTTTTGAATTTAATGTTAATTTAAAAATGTACTAACTGTTTATATTTGACTTTGATTTGTTTCATTTTAGATAGTCAGCAAATGAAAAAAGAAAATCTTTAGCAAAGGCTAGGTTGGGAATAATTGTACAGCAACCCAGAAGTACTTGAGGAAAACAGAAGGAAGGAAAGAGAGGGGTTAGATTTGGAGATGTAGATCAGCAGGTGTAATTACAAAAAAATAACTCTACAGTGTTAGAAAATGTAATAATTTAAGTTAATAATTTAGTTTTAATCTGCACACACAGTGTGCAAATGCATGCACGCGCAACCACACAGAGTGAGAGAGAGAAAATACAAACATGCTGCATCATACAAAATATTAAGCCTTTTCTGTAGTCTCTTTATAGCCATATGTAGTTTTTACGGTAATCTAAATACAAAAATTAACCCTTCAAATCACCTTGTCAAACAATAAATATCGAAACGTTGTCAGAAAGAAGTATTTTAGCTTGTCTAGATGTATATTCAAATCCACAATTCCTTAGTAATTCATAAACAAGTAAAGAATTTACAAGCAGCATTGTAGAGATAGTAATACTAGAACCTAGTGGTTACACCATGCCATTGCATGTTTTTTTGTTTTGTTTTTTTAAGACCAGATGGTGTATTGTTTTTGTTTTTAAATAGCAGTTTCTATTTTACCTGGAAATACCAAGCAATATCTGCGAACTGCAAGAGAGAGGCATAGCTAAAAAAGGAGGTGTATCTTGCAGTTATCGAGATCCCATTAAACCATGCGAGATGTCACAACGAGATGTTGTTGGCAAGATGGCGGAAATACTTACCAGAGAACATTTTCACTAAATGTTTTCATGAGTTTTCTCCAAAGTATGAAAGCCTCCGCAACTCGTGGCTGTACATTAATAACTGTGGCTGGGTTTAGGGTTGTGGTAGGTATAGGCGTTAATAACTGTGATGGTTGGGTTTAGGTGTGGAGTAGGTGTAGACGTTAATAACTGATGGGTATATCGCCATCTTGCCGACAACATAGTTTTGACATGTGGGTCTCCATAACTTCAAGTTACTCCTCTGCTACAAGTTACGCCCCCTTCATGTTATGTCCCAGTCCGCAGACGGACACTACTTGGAAATACTGCACTAAATCAAACATAATTAGAAATAAAAATTATTTTAAAAATTCCATTGTTTTCAATGGGGAAACTGTATGTTAATTACTGCATAAATATACATTTTACCACAAACCCCCCTCAAAATTCTAAATAATTGAAATATTATATAAATTTAAATTAGCTAAAAAAAACAGTGGGCACTTTACAGGTGTCCGTCCCTTTTTGACCGGCTAAGACCACAAGTTTGATTCCCAAATACAGTGACAAACTCACCGACAAACTCGGTAAATGTCCTTGAGTGGTCCAGCCAGAGCCCAGATCCAAATCCTATTGAACATCTCTGGAGTGATCTGAAAATGGCTGTACACCGTCGCTTCCCATCCAACCTGATAGAGCTTGAGAGGTACTGCAAAGTGGAATGGGCAAAATTTCCCAAAGACGGGTGTGCCAAGCTTGTGGCATCATATTCAAAAAGACTTAAGGCTGTAATTGTTCCCAAAGGTGCATCCACAAAGTATTGAGCAAAGGCTGTGAATACTTATGTACATGTGATTTTTCAGGTTTTTTATTTTGAAGAAATTTGCAACAATTTCAAAAAATATTTTTTTTTCACATTGTCATTATGGGGTATTGTGTGCAGAATTTTGAGGAAATAAATCAATTGAATCCATTTTGAAATAAGGCTGTAACAAAAAAAATGTGGAAAAAGTTAAGCGCTATGAATACTTTCCGGATGCACTGTAAGGAACACCAGAGGGTTAAAGCTGTACTAGAGACCACACCATCAAGCGAGGATGATGATGATTCATTTCAGCTTATCCAATTTGAAATTAAAGTTTTGTTTTTAAAGCACTAAAAATAAAACAGATTTGAAATGCAATGTTGTTTTTTCTACACTAAATGTTTTTAACAAAATCTCATAGTATAAAATCAATGTTGAAATAATTAACCTAAATTCTGCAACCTATTTATCACCACCACAACCAATGTTCATTAAGTGTTATTTTATTATTACTTGTGCATAATCTACAAATTATGTCCTTTCAGGTTAGCCACATCATTTTGAAAATACATCAGGTTTTATCAAAATATATTTTAAAAAGTGTTGTCAGTTGAGTACGGTGTTTCGGTAATGAAAAAAAACAATTAAAAAACCTGTTAATTTAAAAAATAAATGTTATTTCAGAAACTCAAGTAACTCCACATGACTGTTAATAATCCCTTTTTAAAAAATGTCAAAGTAAATTCGCTTTTTTAACAAACTGTCGATTTTTCAGACTGTTGCTGTTACTAAATGATATGTATATATTTTTAAATTAATGTTGACAAATGCTAGAGAGTCTGTTTCAAATATTTGCAAAAACAAAAAATTAATTTAGACATTTTTTAATGTAGACATTTGTCATTTTGTCATGAGAATCATCCATTTACATACCTCACAAGTTTTGATGAACTTGATGGGGTCCACTTTAATCCAATAAGGAAGGCCAAGCAAGACAACAGCTCTTTTACATTGTTTTGAGCTCTGCAAGGAAATACATGGTTTAAATCAAATCTGTAAACTAGTGGTCGCAAGCTACTTTTCCACAGTCATGCCAATTAAAGCCAGGTTTAACAGCAGGCAGGGGGCAATATCGAGCATTAATGCCAAACTCAATGCCCTGCAAAGGCAAACTAAAATTGCCCGTTACATGTAAAAATGTTTGGTCTTAAGGCTTCATACTTGACCAGTGTTTTTTAATTTAAAAAAAGTTACAATGACAGAAATGCAGGAGTTTTTTTTTTTAGCAGGAGTACACAAATTATATAACTGGTATTTATATGTTTTACATAAAATAGAGATAACATAACTCTGCCACTTGCACCTGTTTACATGCATTTGCAGTCACAAATATAAACAAGATCTGATTTTTTTTTAATGATTGTAATGCCAAACCCCAGTGATTTTAAAACTGTTTTGAGAAACGAGATACGATTCAGTATGTGCTGATATTTAAAAGAAAGCAAAATTAGGTTCAGGGTAAATAATAGTTTATATTTTTGTATTTTCATCTAAAACCAAAAATTCTGTCATTTACTCTCATTTGTTCAAAATCTGTTCGAGTTTTTATTTTGCTGAACACAAAATATGATATTTTAAAGAAAGCTAAAAACCTATAACCACTCACTTCAATAGTTTTTGTTTTTCCTACTATTGATGCCAATGGTTACAGGTTTTCAGCTTTCTTTAAAATATCTTCTTTTGTGGTCAACAGAAGAAAGAAACTCAAACAGGTTTGGAACAAGTGAAGGGTGAGTAATTTTTTATTGTGGGTGAAATAAAATTATATACAACATGTCTTGATACACAGGGTTCCCTTTATGAAGTCCTATCACCAGGAAACAACTTTTGTGATGTCACGGTCACAGAAAAATCATCATGATCTTGAGTAAAGCATATATGAATAACAAAAATAAGGCACAGACTCTTAGGATTTCTATAAGATAGAGACATTGAATTTAAAAAATACTTACCATAAACTTTCCTTCTGCAGAAATATTGAAGTTGTGTCTTTTTTTATTTCTGTGTAATCTGCATCATATCGGCAAACAGCTTCATAAGTCTGAAATGTCACATTAAAGGATTAGTTTCAACAGCATCAATGTAACAATTCAATGGGCGTTATGCTGTTTGCTGTCATAAGACTATACAACCATTTTCTACATTTAGTTTTCTTATCAACTTTGTGAATCTTGACACATATTGATCATTACTGTTAACGTTATACAGATAGCATCAGGCGTCTGAATAATCACACTGTCTGTGTTTGATTGGAATGGCGTTAAAATGCAGACGTTAATACATGAGGGGGAGGGTTTGAATTACCGCTCATGTCCAATAGGAAAAAAATAATATTAATATGATTGCTACGTTAGTGTGTCGATTCTCCGTGTATGCGATAATGACCTACAGACGCCATTTCTTCGCATGCCCGCGCTTTTATTTGTTTACGGTGGGCGTGACCTGCGGCTGGTTTGGACAGAACTGGTTGGGTGTCGGATGACCTTGGGTGAAGCTGCCCTCATCATTGGCTAAAAAGCTTGTCACGTAAAGAGGAGTCATGCATTTGCACTGATACGGAGTTTCGCCTACATGTATTTATATTGTAGCCTTTATATTACCTTTACGATAAGAGACCTGCCCTTCCCGATTGTGTTTTGCACGGTTCATGTTATTCACATAACATTATTTCAGAAAGAAAACGGCGAATTTCGCCGAAAGGTGACAAGTTTGCTCCCCTGTTTGCTCCCCTCTTAGCCAAAACAAATTCTTTGTGTGTGTGTAAGCACACTTGGCAATAAAACCGATTCTGATTCTGTTTATGGTGGGCGTTAAGGCTGGGAAAACGCCTTCTCGTGTGACGGCGCTAGGTGTGCGTGGTGTATAATGACAGGTTTTAACGCTTAACAAGATTAAAATATCACATAAAAAATTATTTTAACAAAATTTTCAGCAACATCGGATGCTTCGCAAGCTTAAGGAATCGTATATGTAAAGTTCAGTCTCAAAATGTTATAACCTCAAAGGAAACCGTGACAGAGGCCGTTAATGACTTTCTTCCACAATTTGAGGCAAAATTATAATAAAGTTCTATTTTTGACAACTGCTAACTTCTTCTGCAATACTTTAAATCACTATCAGACAACCCACACAATAAAGTCGTTAATTTTTAAAAGGACTTAACGTTACCATAAAACTTGCTCATCTTTGCTCGCCTCTGAAGAGGAGAAAATGGCGCCTTCTAGTTCAAATGCCTCTGTGTTGACTCTGGAGCGTCATGCCCAGAGTAAATGAAGGGGAGTCTAGTGAACTATCTATTCGTTGAATCGACTACATTTTTTATGTTAAACCAGTGCGTTACCACCATTCTATTATTTTAATCAACATAAACTAAAAAGCTTTTGTTATCTTAACTACATAACTATAGTTACATCCACAAATGCCAGTTAAAATTGAACTTTGCCAAAAGGAAGCCCTATGTTAACAGTGTCCTGAAGCGCCGTCGACTTCTCTGGGCTTGTAGACATCTGGAATGGACCATCACACAGTGGAAACGTGTACTGTGGTCAGATGAATCAGTATTTCAGGTATTTTTTGGGGAAAATGGACACTGTGTGCTCCAATAGAGAATGTGTGGCACATTTTGAAGCACAAAATGCGGCAACGAAAACCCCATACTGTTGCCCACCTTATGAATTTTTTTTTTTGCAGGAAGAATGTAACAACATGACACCTGTAACACTTCATCACTTGGCTAAATGTCTTTTAATTGTTGTAAAAAGGAATGGCAACATTACAATGCTTTACTGTTCCAACTTTTTTTTTTTGTGCAAATTTGTTGCAAGGACGAAAATTGGAATACGTGTTTATTTTGGGGAAAAAACAATACAAATCATGAGGAACACAATAAATAATGTATTGTCTGCAATGAAATACAAGTAAAAGTAAATTTAGAAGTTACTACTTTCTTTTTTTTAAATTTGCGTTTTCCATCCTGTTCCAACTTTTTTTCTGATTTGGGGTTGTATGTGTCAAAATAAGATTTGTCACCAAAAATCATTCCATTTGTTGAAACACATGAAAACATCCCCAACAGCACACAAATGCTAATGGTCATACTTGAAATTATAATGCTTTTAATTTTAAACTTCTAGTGACTTCTAAAACCAATAAATCCAAATTGAATTTGTCCCAAAACACAGTAAAATATATGAACATATGTTACATTCTGCTAATTTTAATGGTTAAGTAAAGGCTTGTAATTGTTTCAATGTAGAAATTAAAATATTCTATGATCTGGGTTTTTTTCTATTTCTGCCAGCTTTGTTGACATTACATTTTATTTGATAATTTATGTCTCATATACAGTATGCTTTTTAACCTACAACCAGAAATTTTAAAAAATGAATACATGACAGAGATTGATATATAGTCAACAAAAGCCAAAATTACAGATCAAATGTAATTTAGAAACAATTAAGATACACTTAGTCTTTCTATGAGGGATGCATGATATTGTAAAACATATAACATTGTGATATTTTGTTTTTCTGTGATATATATTGCGATATAAATACAATTTCACCAGATAGCTTGAACAGCTCTATTTGGAAAGTATTTATTAATTTAGACTGATCTGAAATTATTCTGTAGAGGAGAGAATCATGCATAAAATATAATAAATGTTTAAACATAGACAAATACCACAGAGCAAAATTAAAAATTAAAGTGTTTTATGGTTTTCTGGGAGTACAACAGTATTCCGGTACAGAAATTGAAAAATCAAATGTAAAATGTCACTAAAATAGTCTTCATTGTATAAAGAATCCAATTCAATAAATATTTATTCAAGTTTCAAACAGTACAATTTGTTGTGCCTGAATGCTTACACAGTCACAAGCCTTAAAAACACATGCAAATTGTACATTTTCACTCCATTATCCAGTAGTTAAACACAGCAGTGTGTTCTAAACTGTGGTTCTTGGTCAATTTCAATCCCAACATTGCATATTGTGACTATTGCGGATGTGGACATTGCGATATCGAGGCTGAAACAATATATTGTGCAGCCTTACTTTATATAACCGTTATATGCTCCCACTGAGACAAATAATGAGAAAGAAGCAAATCTCTTATAATATTGATGAAACTCCAAATGACTACATCCCCACTGACAATCTTTGCCAATGCATTGATGAAAGTAACAGTTGGATCTGCCAAAGAATTATTCAGTTAACCCTTGTGTGCTGTTGGGGATGTTTTCATTCACTCTGGGGTGATTTTGATTCTTAATTTAGCCACATCTTTCGCTGTGTTTCAGCAAATGGAATGATTTTTGGTGACAAATCTTATTTTGACACATATTTTGGGGAAATGCTTTGAACATTTTTTAACTTTCAGCAATACACTCTGGGCTAAATGATTACCCTTTCGTTATGTTAGTGACTGTTTTTGCCCCATTGACTTCCATTATATTGACAATCTTTGGCTACATTCTTGGCTCTTGCTGGTTTTCCTTGTTGGGAAGAGGTACAATTTGTACTTTTTACTGTTGATCATCAGTTGCATTGCAAAAAAACAACATAGTTTTTTAGTAGTGTGTGTGAGAGAGACCTTTGCACACTTATCTTGATATGTCTGAGAAAATCAAAATAAGCAGTTATAGTAAATATAGTAAACATAGTATGTGCATATTTGTGCACACATAATATAATTGACTGTTTTTTACTTCAAAGAACTACATATAAAATCCAGAAACTTTTTTTCATAGGCCTTTCTAAAGGGTTAATGCTGTCAACTAATGATCAACAGTAAAACTTACACATTTTACCTCTTCCCAACAGGGAAAACCACCAACAATCAAGAATGCATGATTATATGCTGTCAATGTTATTAGAATGGAGATCAACGTGGCAAAAACAGCCACAAACATAATGAAAGGGTAGTAAATTTGAACAGTGCACAAGGGTTAAAGAACAAAGACAAAACTGAAGTGATTGCATTTGGAAACAAAGATGAGTTTCTATCTTGATGGTGTTCTGTCTTGATCTTGATTTCTATCTTGAAAAATTCTATCTTGGTGTGATTTTGGGGTCAGATCTTAGTTTCAGTAGTCATGTGAAAGCATTAACTGAACAAGCATACTATCATCTCAAAAACATTGCAAGAAATAGATGTTTCGTTTCCAGTGAGGACTTAGAGAAACTTGTTCATGCTTTTATCACCATCAGTGTGGATTACTGTAATGGACTCCTCACTGGCCTTCCCAAAAAGAGAGTCAATCAGTTGCAGCTCATCCAGAATGATGCTGCCAGTGATATGCTCAGAAAATCCGAGCATATCACACCTGTCCTCAGGTCTTTGCACTGGCTTCCAGTCACATTCAGAATATATTTTAAAGTATTATTACTTGTCTATAAATCACTAAATGGCCTAGGAACATTACAGATATGCTCACTCAATACAAACCTCATCACTCAGATTATTAGGATCGAGTAAAATCTAGTAAAAATATTTTGTAGAGAACTATAAAGGGGTATTGAAAACGAATCCAAACCTTTAGATACAAAATAAATACAAGAATCCTTTTAAAGGGTAAAACTTCTTTACAAAAGTCTATATGGCTTTAGCACTTCTTACACTGTCTAATGTTTTCAAATAATAAAAAAGCTCAAATTTAGAATGCACAAAACTCTGCATTCTTTTCGCCCAATTGACATTTGTGAATGTAATATTTCCCAAACATAATAACCAAATTAAGAACAAAACATCATACAAAAACATTAATGAAATGTCAATTCCAGAAATGTCCATAAAGAAAACCTTGAAATGACTCCAAAGCAATTTAGCTCAAATACAGTCAACAAAAATATGGCAAATACTTTCATCATACAGATTACAAAACACGTATTTTAAGTCAATACCATTTTTTAACTTTTTCATCATTTTGTTTACTGGGTAAATGCAGTGAATAACTTCAAATGAGACCTCAAACAGGGCGACGCGGTGGCGCAGTGGGTAGCACAATCACCTCACAGCAAGAAGGTTTCTGGTTCGAGCCTCGGCTGGGTCAGTTGGCATCTCTGTGTGGAATTTGCATGTTCTCCCTGTGTTCACGTGGGTTTCCTCCGGATGCTCCGGTTTCCCCCACAAGTCCAAAGACATGCGGTAAGGTGAACTGGGTAAGCTAAATTGACTGTAGTGTATGTGTGTGGATTAATGTGTATGGATGTTTCCCAGTGCTGGGTTGCGGCTGGAAGGGCATCCGCTGCGTAAAACATATGCTGGATAAGTTGGCGGTTCATTCTGCTGTGGCAACCCCAGATTAATAAAGGGACTAAGCCGAAAAGAAAATGAATGTGAATGAATGAATGAGACCTCAAACATTTTATTGGGGACACACTGTAAAAATATCTGTATATTTTTGTCATAATATCAGTTTCTGTATTTTGTGATTGACAAGCATTTTCCGTTTATTTACGGTTGTGAATTGCATTGTGGGATGTTGATCTGTGCTCTGTCAATTTCTGTCAGGAAATTCAACTCTATAGTTTAACAAAGTGACTTTTGTTGACCTTTTAGTAGTTTGAAATAATATAATGTATGAGAACACTCTTGTTAAATGTAACATTTTATTTTTATTTGACTAAGTTGACTTAGTGTGATTATGATTCTTTTAATCCTCTTCTTTAAGTAAAGCATTTTGAATTGACCTTTTTGTGCTATATAAAAACTTGCCTTGCCTAGTCTAATACTTTTTTTTATCCTTAACATAAATCTTTAGCTTGGAAGATACATAATAAAATGAAATAAACTTGCTACATGCTATATTAACTTGACAGAGTGCATCCTACATAGTGTTGTTTTGTTACACGCACCATTATATATTAACAATAAATCATATTCATGTATTTTGCAGCAGTGATTGAGTTGCTAGGAAACGGAAAAGCTTCTGGCGAGAAAGGGAATGAAGCCAGAGATGATAAACTCATTTTCTTTTTTATGGAGATTAAAATTCTTCAAATTAAAAGTTAAAGGAAAAAAATTTTGCAAGCATGAACAACAGTTCATTCATTCATTTTCTTTTCAGCTTAGTCCCTTTAATCTGGGGTCGCCACAGCAGAATGAACTGCCAACTTATTCAGCATATGTTTTACACAGCGGATGCCCTTCCAGCTGCAACCCATCACTGGAAAACATCCATACACACATCCATACTACACTATGAACAATTTAGCTTACCCAATTCACCTGTACTGCATGTCTTTGAATTGTGGGGGAAACCGGAGCATCCCAGAGGAAACCCACGCGAACTTCACACAGAAATGCCAACTGACGCAGCCGGGGCTCGAACCAGCGACCTTCTTTCTTGTTTTTGTGTTTAACGTTATTGCAAAATTTATGGTTTAAAAAACATTTTTACTTGTTCTCAAATTTGTTCTAACAATGTGCTTCATTATGATGTTGTAAAAATAAAGTATTGAAATAGCTTACCAAATATCTCCTTAATTAAGTTTATTATTAACTTAAGTTGAGTATGTGTATCTCAACCTGCAATGAAATAAAAATTAATCTTACTGAACAAATGACACCGATTTGTATTACAAAAAAGCCTATAAACAATAATAAAAATAAGACAACATAAACAAAATCACACTGTGACTGGCACAACTTAATTAGGAACCTGAGACTTTTATTTTGAAAAATTAAAGACGCTCGTCATATATAACTTCACAGAGTGTCAGTTTGAAACCGTTTGGGAGCGTAAAGTAGCAACAAGTGGAGATATAGCCCACAATCACAGCTACAAATGACACTAAGTTACAAGGAGACATTATTATTATTCATTATGAATTAAGTCTCGGAAAACATAAGACAAACACTTGCGTTTACATTCCACAGATGTTATAAACAGAAGAAGCGGGTCTCAATATACTGAATGTGAATGAGTTCTGCTAAGTGGTGAGCTAAAACTTATGAAATAAGCAATACATTATAATGTAATATAACGTTACAGTACTGTAAATAACAGCAATGTAACACGTAATGAATACCAGTTATATATTCATAAGAATTTTAAAAGCATGCCATTGTAACGTTATACAGTAGGCTGACAATTCATATTGACGTAAAGTTGGTTTTATATTCGCACATTCGGACTTTCTCCTTAACTAACCTACTATAACTTCATAAAATAATTCTAAATTGGAGAATCATATTATCAAAGTACAACATTGTTCAAGTCATACTTATATGAGGTTTCAGACCCAGTATTCAAAGTACCATGGTAAACAATACAGGGACCGTGTCACAAGTTGTCACTGAACGAATGTGCGAATATAAAACCAACTTTACCTCAATACAATACATATGGCAATTATAATTGATTATAATTAATTGACCATTTTAAGACTTTACAATAAACTACTGGGTAAATTATTTGATCTCATTTTTGATTTAGAAGCAACATGAGTGATGAGGACTATTTTGGGATTCTGGACTCTGAGTTTGATCATTACCTGGTGGACATGAAGCCATTTGTACTTAAACTGCCCCACAAGACAGGTGAGAACACACTGTATGCTAGCGATTGAGGTAAATTTAGTTTTATATTTACACATTCTGACTTTTTCCTTAATAATATAAAAATAATATATTTTTTGCAAATTCTGAATAGTGAAATCATATTCGCAGCCAATGATTATCAAAGTACAACATTGTTCACAGTCAAATAAATAGTGCTAATTTTGTTTTCAAGTCATACTTGCTTGTGACCGAATAGTCAAAGTACCATGGTAAACAATATAGGGAGCATGTCACAAGTTGTCACTGAATGAATGTGTGAATATAAAATCAACTTTACCTCAATATGCTAACGTTGGTGATCTGTCACTTCAGAAAGGGTTTTAATCAACAGTTAATATCTGGATCGTGAAATTTTTGCTACATGCAACAAACGCATTTTGCATTATTCGCATAACAGTATGAAGTAAAACATTACCTTATTTAAAAAAGTCTCTCTAAAGTCTGTTTGACTGCTTTAAAAAAGGTTCATATAGATTCTATTTCACAGAATATCACAATATATTTAAAATTGCAATAATATTGTATTGTGATGATATCGTATTGCGATGAATCCCACCCCTAGTAAGAGGGATGTTTTTAAAATTAATTTATTATTATTATTATTATTATTATTATTATTATTATTATTATTATTATTTCTTTAAATCCATCATAAAAATAACATTTCACTTTATATTTTAATGTGACATTAGTATTTTAAGCAAATCTGTAGCCTAAGCTCTTTTAAGTTCACTGTTTTGTTCCTCACAGAATATTTTATTTTTGTAAACCATACAGTACAGTAATATTAAGTATTCATTCATAATATTACTGCAGAAAAAATATATGTACAGTAGGGCTGCACAATATTGGAAAAACATCCACATTGCAATATTTATTTTTTCTGCAATATAAATTATATTTCACCAGATGGATTGAATATCTCTATTTGTGCAGAAAGTTCATGAACCAGATTAAAGTCTGTTTAGATTAGATTAAAAGCTTCTTGAGAAATTATATGACCGTTCTTATTACAAAAACCTCAAAAGGCTGGCAAGGAACATCATCTCGAACCTTAGTCATTTGTTGAATCATGAATTTATACCATTAAAGTCTAACTGTCGATTTAGAGTAGCAGTCATTTGTACATTAGGCTGTCTTGGAGCTGAATAAGGTCCGTGTAAAATGATTATTTTTTGTATTAGTCTTTGTCTCTTTATCATGCTGTTATGCAAGAAAAATTTCAGATGCAAGTCTGACAATAAAGTTTTGTATTAGTATTAATTAATTGGTGTCATGAACACTCTCTGGATTTAGTATGGTAATGAATATGTATATGGAAATGTTGATGTATTTGGTCTTTGCGGCATAGATCTTCTACATTGCTGCTTTGATTATTATAGCAGAGCAAGTAACGAAACCTGCTACTGCCAGTATAATATATATGTATATACTGCAAACATAATATATATGTAACCCCCTGTAGCAAATCTAAACACAGGTGGAGCTGGGGTGGAGGAGGGTCTCCTAAAACACGCCACAGCTTAACAGCGTAAAACGACGTGGGCTATTTAAACTGATAAGGAGCAAGCTCATTGGCTGCCGAGGTGGCAGCAACCATTCTCCTGCCTCATGTAGTTAATGACGCAGGAGCAGATTAGGTGACCTTGCAGCCTGCGCGCGCATAGAGTTTCATGGCAGAAATTTTTCTTTTGGAGTGATTTTATAGTGTTAAAATTATGTTTAAACAAGATCTTTAGGGAAAAAACACACACATGAGAGACAAAAAGTGATTTAATTGCTACATTTTTTGGTAAGTCTTATTTGCAGGTGGACACAAATATTTAAAAGTCTAATGTAAAATGACACTTGGCAGCCTTCACTATTAGCTACAAATGGTATTGTTTCTTATGCCTAAATGCTTTAAACTCAGTTGATGTCTTAAACAGAAAAACAAACAAACAAATGCAAATTATTAACTTTTAATCCACAATGGTTAAATGTGAAAAACAAAAACACCTGAATAAACTCATCAGACCATTAGAAGAGACAACAATAACCCATACTTGACACTGAAGATTCTGCAATGTGACTATTGCAGTTGTGCACATTGCGATATCGATGCTTAAGCGATATATTGCGCAGCCCTAATATACACTATTTTAGTGTTATTCATTGTCTGCTGAAGTAATTTGTTCATTATAGTAATTTACCTTTTAATATTTGATGGATGAACTGTGAGGAAAATATTGCATTAATTCACACAAATTGGGTTATAGGAAAAAGCTGTATAAAGTATTCAATATTTCTTTGAAACGTTTACACTTTTGAATATCCTGCTTAGTAAAATGATGTGAAGTTCATCTTTTACAATCACTCCTGTGCCTATCAGAGCGTCAGCGGTGTGCGCTGTGGATCAAAAAGCTGTGCGATCCTGTGAGCTGTGGCTCTGGACTGACTGGAAGGAAGAATCGTAACCTGTACGCCCGTCTCCTGCTGCACATGCTCGGAAAAGGAGTTTTAGAGGGTCCCTTTAACCACAAACCTGACACAGGCAGCCTCAAGACTCTACCCACATACATGGTAAATATTGCACTGATGTTAAGCTCTTATTTTCATCCCAACATGTAGACGGTTGCCAGGTTCTCACGGCAAAAGTAGCGCAGTGACCAATGAAACTAGCTCCATCCTTAAACTCAAAACACGCCATTCCCATATGTAAAAATTTGTGCTGGGCAAAAAATGTTTCGCAATTATATACATAATATATGTGTGTTTATTATATATATTTACTATGTATATGTGAAATACATACAAAAACAAAATATACAAATTAATTTTGTTACATGGATATTTAAAATTATACAACACTTCTGTCTGGTTCTCGAATCTGATTGGCTGATATTCTGCAGTAACAGCACTCGTACAGCCTCTTCACCCTTGTGGTGTATTACTCCACCCACATAGAGTGACAAGCAGAAGAGTAAACAACTCACTACACTACAGTTTGCTGTTGGTCAACATAATGCACTTTTGATGCTTTTCTAGGCAAGAATGTAGTTGTTTAGATTGCAACTATGCAGTTTATTTAGAAAGATAGTGCCTATGTAAAAATATATCATTTTGAATATTCAGTGCATCGGCGGCCATCAGCCTGTCATACTGAGCGGATCAAAGAAATTGACGGTTGACGTTCCGCCACAAGATGGCAACAGAGAGCTCATAATAAGTCCTTGGGATAAAAACTCGTGTAAATTTCAAACTACAACTAATCAAATTATTATAAAACAGGCAAGTGACATTCTAAGTCAATCTCTCTCTTTTGTATGTTGTAGTGCTGTATTTATGCCACAGTAATCTGGTAGTGTTTGCTTTGGCTTTTTCGGGGTTAATTATTGTGATATCCCGATTGCAGCAGAGAAATACTGGGAAACCTCTGTAGACTCATTGCATTTCATGCAGTTAAGCCTTATAATCTTAAAATGTGAGCAAAATCACCTGTTTTATCATCACTTTAGACATTATGCTAGAGAATCATTCAAATACTAGCTCTAAAGTGACGTTGTGTTTTTGAGCAATGGTTTTTGCTGTTCTGGCGGTCAGCTGCAGATGAAAATGAACAGCGGAAGAAAGTAATTCCTCGTACAAAAGGATTTTTGAGACACTCTTAGTGTTTGATTTTTTTTTAATAAACATTATAATGCTGTCAAACTCTTGTATAAACGCAATATCACACTTGTAGCAGTGCGATATGACTGTATATCGTCACTGGTGGGACACTAAGGCATTCGGCCTGCAGCCTCAAGCCAACGCACGCCTCCCACCAGTGCTGATATACAACCATATCGCACTCCTACTCGTGTGATATTGCTCATATATAAATATATACAGACTACATGCACATATATCATGTCAAAACAAACTTTTATTTTGTATGTGATTAATCGCGATTAATCTGCCCAGCACTAGTAAAAATAAATATTTTCCATTACTGTATGGATTATATAGATTCTTTTTTTTATTATTGTATATTGGTAATGTTAAATATTAGTTTTTCATAAATAAAATCATCTTACCTTCAGATTGACAGCTGATGAACCAAACCATTCAGCTGGTTGTGGTGATGCTTTTTTTAGGAGTGTTTCAATGTATTTTACTTCACTTCACTGCATGCATTGAACACATTTTCTGTTTAAAATCACTTTTATTAGTGATTATAACGATTCAATTAAATATACAGTTTTAGTTATTATTTAGCAAAAATCCTGGAGAGTCCTGCCAATGGGCACTATGCAAGCGAAAACAGTCATAATTGCAGGCCACACACGCACGCATGCACACACACACACACGCCCACATGCACACACACACACACACACACAC
>CAIGQW010054150.1:666022-677714 GCA_903798125.1 Danio choprae | reverse complement strand
AAACTACTTGTAATGTCCAAGTCATTACCATTTCAGGGATTTTTGTTTGCCATTTTTAATTTCACTTTATCAAAATAATTTTTTTTCTATACCACATTTTATAATTTTTTATATTTTTATTTTTGCCTGTTGTTATAGTTAGGATGTTTTCACCACAAATTTATTCCTTTCCCACTTGTAAACTGACAATTAAATGCAGTCATCAGGCTGTACCTGTTAAAATCTGTGGCTTTTATCTGCTCTGTGCTCATCTAATATGGAGCCTAAAATGCCTTATTTTGCTCCTTATTAAAATTGCAAAAAATAAATGCAAACTTTCCTCAAATTATGTGGCATCTCTTGGGTTGTTTTGCTGTGAAAATATATAAAAATTTACTCTGTGCCATGTCTGTGACAATTCAAGGTATATCATGCACTGCACTTTCTATACGTGAGTATATTTTTATGTTATGTAATATAAAAATATGCAGAGGGTTGGGCAGGAATTTAAACAGTGTCTTGCCAAAATCTGCTGGAAATCGACATCAATTAAAAAAAAGAACTGAAAAATTGCAAGCTCCTCTAAATGTTGCGGCATTTGCTTGATTAGGTTTTCAATTTAGCAAATATCTGAAGGGACTACTCAATACAACAGCTGGCTTTTTTCTATTCCTTATACAGTAGGTCATACTAATTTAGATTTTTAGTCAGTAAAAAACATTTGACTTTTGGCTTAGAGTGAAAACCCTGAACAATGTAGCTGCTCCAACCTCTTTTTGAAACATCAGGTTGTTTTTAAAACATGAGTTTGATCGTCATACTGAAGACGTAATGGTTTAAATTATTATGTAATGGTTTAAGAATTATGAACACATGTAACAGTACTTCTGTGACAATTAGAACATTTTTTAACACATAGCTGGGATATTAATACTGGTTGATGAATAGACTAAATTTCTCAGTACTGAGTTGCAGCTGGAAGGGCATCCGTTGCATAAAACATATGCCGGAATAGTTGGTGGTTCATTCCACTGTGGCCCCTGATAAATAAGGGACTAAGTCGAAGGAAAATGAATATAAAATTAATGAATGAATAGAGAGAGTGACACGGTGGCTCAGTGGTTTGCACTGTCACCTCACAGCAAGAAGGTCACTGGTTCGAGTCCCTGCTGGGTCAGTTGGCATTTCTGTGTAGAGTTTGCATGTTCTCCCTGTGCTCGTGTGGGTTTCCTCTGGATGCTCCGGTTTCCCCCACAATTCAAAGACATGCGCTATAGATGAATTAAATAAACTAAATTGGCCGTAGTGTTTTAGTGTGAATAAGTGTGTGTGGATGTTTCCCAGTACTGGGTTGCAGCTGGATGGGCATCCGCTGTGTAAAACATATGCTGGATTAGTTGGCGGTTCATTCCGCTGTGGCGATCCCTGATGAATAAAGGGACTAAGCCAAAGGAAAATGAATGAATGAATAGACTAAAGACTGAAGCAATTTTAACCATACGGTAATGCTCTCTTATGGTCAAACATGGTTTTGAATGTACAGCTGTGATCAAATAAGGTTTAATAAACATATGCAAATTGCAATCATTTATAATCAAGACTGCATGGGTTGTTGATCAGGAATTTGATCTTCAAATGCGTAGCTCTACCTTCTAGCAACCACCTAAAACACAACAACCACACTGCAAAATCCTGTGGCAGCAGGTCGACACTCTCATGCTGTTCAGATCATCTAAAGACCTGGCTGCCATTGTTTCCTCATGTGAACCTTCCCCTCTGTCTGTCCAGGTTTTATGTGTTCACCCAAAACATTAGCCAGAGTCTCTAGCCATTGCCAAATGCGACTGCTAAGAGACATCAGATGTGCTCCAGAGTCCCAGGTTTGAGTCAAGTACGCGTGAATGCTTTGGCCTTGTGTTTATAAGTGGACATGTCCCACTTGGAGCAGCTGCAGGTCAGGACACAGGCTTTAATCAGACCGCGGGGCAGCAGCACCTCCACAATCGCCCCATCCCACCCCCCCTCCCTTTAGTTCTTTGATCGCACACTTTCATCTGATTCAATTATCCCCATCCACCTGTTAACGGCCAGGCGCCAATCACAATGGCTGGCTCTCGTCTCACAGCTCAAAGAGAAGGTAGATTCTGTGTGTGTTTGTGTGTGAGTAGTTTGCATGAAGTCCAGCAGATTTAGCTGCTGTGCCCATATAGATCTGTTCTTTGATGTTGTGGTCAAACAGTAAGCCAAATATACACATTGTTGTATTTTAGCCCCCTTCTGGTTGGCATGCTGCACTACATCTCATGCCATGACTGCATACCGCTTAAGCCTGATTTATACTGAACGCGTGCTCACACCCACAAGATGTGAAACCTTTCGCACTTGACATGCTCACCGTTTTACTATTATTTGCAAAAACAGGGGGCGACTCCGAGTCTTGACGAAGTGGTGAAGAAGTCTTCAGTGAGTGGAGTTGCTAAATAAGTGAATTTAACAATATAAAACAAATACTTTGTGGATAAATTTGAAGGATACTCATGAAATTTTGTAAATAAGTAATGTAGGCTATATTTTATATATCCACGACAGCTGTGTGCTTAATGCAAAACATTACATACTATAAAAAAAATACAATCTAATTAAAAATCTTTAAACAGCCTGTAGACAGAAAAAAATGCATAGCTTTTTCCTCAAAGCTTCAAAAGAAACCTAAGGACTTCACATTAGGCAGTTGTTTTGAATATCTGAAGGTGTTTTCACATGCACATACACTTAGCTCAGCTAGATTCTGCTTCAAGTTGTGCATCATCGGAAGCGGAGCTGGGTGCAAAGTTAGCGAAAATGTCATGTGCACCACCAGCTGAAATGATGTCGCATGCACCCAAAGCAAACTTCCGCCAACACCGAAATGATGTCACATTTTCATGTCACATTAGTTTCTCATCAGCAGTTGTTTTGCTTCCACTGCTTTCAGCCTTACTCTGAGGCCCCATTTACACTAATATGTTTTAGTTTTAAAACGGATACGTTTTGCAAAAGGTTACGCCTTCCGTCCACACTACCCCAGAGTTTTCGAGCCCCGAAGCGTTTTGGAAACTCTAAAGAGGCCGTTTTGATTCTAAAATGCTGCTGCTCCATATCAGTGTGGATGGGGAAAAAACGGAGACATCGCTGCAGACATTCGCCTATCTGATTTGAAGCTTTTTCCTCAATATTAAGTACACAGGGTATAGTCTTGCTTTCTTTCCTTGTAAGTTCAGACTTCGCAAGTTTGATATATAAAACAAACTCCCGAAGACACGTCGGTTAAATCTTCAAAGAAACAGTGTACTTTATAACTACATTCACATCACCCTGGCTATGTTGTTTCACTATCTTCACAATAAATTGAAAACAGGATATATAAGGAACTGCTTATTTTCATTTTAATATTAACAACTTAACATACACCAAAAATGTTGAGGCGTTGTGTAGCTACATATTTATGTCATCAGAGCCTATAACATAACTGACTCCTTTCATTTTCATTGAAAAATACGAAACATACCCTGTCTCTTTTGCTGAATATCAGTTTTAATAATCAATAATGGCCATTATAAAAGTATAACAATAAGTTTATACAATATAGGAAACAAAGGCAAGCAATCAGTCAAATGTGCAGAATCAGTGTACGGGGTTACATAAATTAATATATTAACTTATCTTTGCTCTCAGCCAAAACGCGTTACCTGAGAACAAGTAATAGATTCAAAAGACCAAAGAGTCATTAGATAGAGACGAGATGAATTAAATATCACGTTTAACAACTAACTGTCCGACCTGCGCTGCTCTCACCTGGGGAGGTGTGTGCAAAGCACCCGATGACCGTCTGGAGCTCAGACCTCCACATACGCTGCAGGGCATGCCAGAGTGTGTGTATGGTCACGTGATGTGCGTTTTCAGCAGTATAGTGTGGATTGAGAACTTTTCAGAAACATTAGGTGAAACGCCAGTGTGGACGTGGATCGTTTTCATTCTGAAACGCAGTTTTAAAAGTAAAACGTATTAGTGTAAACGGGGCCTGAGTCATACCATGACAATAATTGCTGAATATTTTAGCTCAATATGATTTTTGTAGGATGTATTGAAGACTACAGTTCCCATGATTCCACACTTAGTCTCAGTGTCATACAAATGCGCCTTTGTTTGGTGTGAATATGCACCCCCTAGCTGCGGAAGCTACATATAGTGAATTGCATGTATTTGTAAATAATAAATAAATAAAAAGCTTCTAGTTTATACTTGTCGCTTAAATCAATTTAAATTGTAGTCCAACAAATCTAAGATACTTTCCACTACAACCCTTGAAGAGACAAACATGTCACATACATCGGTGGGATAAAGGCAATTGCTTCATTATTTAGTTTGTTATAGATTTTTGTTCTGCTTGGTGCTTATATAATATGTTAGGAACAAAGTACATTCAGGAGGTTGTTTTCGCAGAATAAAGACTGACAGGCTTATCAGCAGCCCGATGCGAATCAGAGGGTTGTTGTATAAGACTGAAGGGCTTTATTCTGAATAAAATTGTCCTGGATATACTTTATCCCAAATATTACACAACTATTTGCCACAAAACATAAAAAAATGGGCACAAAACATTGTTTTGACCCATAATATTTTATTAGTTTTTTAATTAAGCGCAAAGCTGACAGAAATTAAACTGGCTGAGTGGAGTGGATGAAGCATACAATAACCTGCACACTATTCAGTCACAAGATGGTGCCAAACAGTCAAAAATGCAAAGCTGACAAATAAAACAGTTGAATGGAGCATATTCTAATCTACGCATTTCACAAGACTTCGCCAAATGGTCAAAAACAGCAGTGAGACAGACAAGCAGATGCATATGAATGTGGATGCAAGTATATGAATGTAAATGTATTCACAGTAGGGGTTGCACCGACTGGTCGACTTAAACGCTGTGCAGATCACGTGGTTTGACCTGAACTACATGGCAGCTTTACACACAAAGGTGGTTCACTGAATGAAACTGCCCTCGGAATATTTAAAGTAATTTTTTTAATGTTATTTTTCTTATGTCAGCGTCAAAGATTCGCATGAACTTTGAGTGAACTTTAAATCCTCAAAGAGATGCCAGTTAGATTGCTCCATGCTGATGCTAGCCAATCACGTTTACGCAACCCTGGAAAAGTTATGTGATTGGCTGTTGTCCTCTGCGAAGCGTAGATGCTGTGACATATTTTGTGAATGAACCGTGAAGCGTGCAGAAACCGTGAAGTGCGCAGCCGCGAAGGTGTGACAAACTTCATAGCATGTGTAAATATAATCCCCGGTGAACGCGGTGAAGATGTGCATCGAGGAGACGTTTGATAACCAAGATGAGCCAGTAAACGCGAAAAATACCAGACTTGAGCAGGTTTTTGAGCAGCTTTCTTGAGTGCAAGGTCATAGCAGTAAAATATGCGTCTGAGCAAGTCTCTGACAGTGTAATAAGGCTTAACATTATAGCCTTTGTCTTTCATGTGTTAAGAATAACTTCACATTAATCTGTGTGCTGACGACATATGATCTACTTCTGCACTAAAACATCTGTTATTACATTCTTTAGTAGTACGTGCAGTGATCAATGTGTTGACTGCATTCATTTAGCAGAAAAAATAGCCCAAGTGCTAATGTTGCATTAATAACAAAATGAAAGTGTTGACAGATCATTTGTTTTGCACTAAAATTAGCCATTGGTAATGTTGCATTGTTTTTGCAACGTGTTCTGTGCTGTCAAACACCATTTGCATCTTGTGTTTTATTGATGACGTCACCAACGACTAGTCGACGTCGACTCGACTTTGGGAAAAGTCGACTTCAAAAAATCTTAAGTTGTTCAACCCCTAATTCACAGATGATTTCAAGTTCCCAGGTGAGCCTGTGTTATTCACCAGTTGTTATTTCGGAATAACATACGATGGAATTTCACAGCTGACCAATTAGAATTGAGTATTCAAGACAGCCATGTAATAACAGATGATAGTGAGCTCTAGTTAAGTAAATACTCATTTGGTTTTGTAGGTTACAGGACGGGTTGTAGTCTTTTGAGTATTTAGCATTTAGATGCTGTATTAATGTGCTAGTATATTGAACAAATCCCTGTTGTTGGGATGCTTTCAATTAGCAATGTATTTGTCACAAATTGCTCTTTGCTTGTGATGCTTGTTTTACAGCTGACATAAAATGAATTATTATAAATGAGGTTAAATGCAGCTCCCAAACATTTATAAATGCTCAGTCCCAATGGAAATGTCTTACAGTATATTGGCTCGGTACATCCCTACTTAAAAGTATGCTTTCTTGTTTGCAGTGATTTATGTCATAGATGATAGTAGGCCATGCACTCATGTGTGATTGACAGCAAAAAAATAAAAAAAAATCACTGCAGTGCTTTTAAAACTGCTGTTTGATGTTTATTTTAGGCTAGAGCTTAATAGTAAGTCCAAATGAAACCACAGAAAAAAAAAAGAAAGAAATGGGGGAAAAAGGAGGGCGTATGTGCTCCCAAATACTTTTCATATAGTCATCACATCCTCTCTCTCTTCATCATTTGACTAACAAGGGATTAGTTTAATTAGTTGAGATTTGCGTTAAGCATTCATAATTAGCCCGAGAACACGTTCTTAATTTGCTCGTGAAACAAATGTGTCATGGCTGTCGAAATCAGCAACATCTAGTCAGACGAGTCGCAGCCTTTGAAGTTGTCGTTGGTGGCCTCAGTGCAGCACATCAAACTGGGACTATCTGCGCAAAGAAAGAGATCAGAATATCACTGAAAAGGATATTTAATAACTGCCCCCAACAGATGTGTGTGTGCTGTTGCTTTATACATAACCACAGAAACAATTTGCCATGTATTAAAGAAACATTTTATGCTTCTGTACATGCCTGTGTTAATAGAGGTCCAGGAAACAGAAAAGATATCTGGACTTTTATGCATTCGGATATTAGGGATTCACCGATATGGATTTTTTGTCCAATATTGATAACCAATAACTCTTAATGCTGTGTTCACACCAGACGTGGCACACGTGAATAAATCAGGCGATTTGCTTGTAAATGGACGCATGAACATTTTGAGTTTACTCACTTCATTCGCGTGTCAAATTTGCTTCATTCGCGCGTCAAATTCACTTCACAATAGACATGAATTTGCGTCATGAGTGGGGCTTCTGTCTGCCCGCTTACTCTAGCTTCATTGCTAAATGGCTAACATGGATTTTATTGAGAGAGCAGCTGTGCTTTATGTGCTTTAGAAAGGCTGAAAAACAGCGTAGATTCGTTCGGCGCCGTGACTGAGTCCACTAAATCCTTTCAGAGATGCACCCAGCTCTGTGAGTTCATCAACTCCTCCAGAAACTGTACCTAGATGATGGAAACTTTCAGCGGTGCTTCAGACTGAGCCCAGCCCAGTTTGATAAACTGTTGTCCGGTGTTGGCAAGAGGATTTCCCCTCGGGACACTAACAACAGGCGCTACGTCATAATCACGCCCCTACAAGAGGAAGCTCCTGATTGGTTAACGAGGCGCGCATGTCCGCTAAAGTTCAGATTTTCCAACTTGATATCTATTCGCATCTTTGCATTGACTTAACATGTAAATCACTCTCGCTTGACGCTTCATCCGTGTCTGGTGTGAATGCAGCATAAGATTTGGAGGCAGATAACTGATGTATTAGCCGATAAACAGAAATATTTCAAAATGTTATATTTTTGTACAGTGAACAACTGATTTTATTTGAAAAACTTTATAAAAGTTTGAACTGATCTTATGACTGATCCTGTTGAACTGAATAGTCTACTCAAAGCAAAAAAATTCTAAATTGCAAGGTGATTATATAGCCCTATATTATAGCTCCTGTTTTACTAACTGCGTCTCTGTACTATTTGCATCTCTGTTTAATGTTTGTCGTCTTTTTCATATTTATTTTCGTGTTGTCACTTGTCACTTTATGTACACTGGAAGCTTCTGTAGCCAAAACAAATTCCTTGTGTGTGTAAGCACACTTGACAATAAAACCGATTCTGATTCTGATTCTATATTTATGATTTCACATAATTTAGCATGCCAAAACAAATTATTTCCTTTTCTTCGCATAGCAAACTAACATGCAACTTGACTGTTGCATAAAAATAATAGGTTAAATAACAAAATGGGATTTAATTAATGTATTTTAAGTAAAATGAAAATGAAAGAACTGAAACCAGCTCAAATATTCTTGAATAAATCGTGTTACAGTAATGCACAAATATGTAATGTCCGAAAAAACTTTTTGAAAGGTGTTTTTACAGTTTAGAGCCACTGTACAAGCGAAAAGCTAAATACAGATAGTATGATTTACTTTAGAAAATGCAGCATAAATTTGTCCCATTTGGCGTTTTAGATTCTTTTCAACACATGTAGGTGCTGCTTGTCAATCAGATAACGCTTCTATGTTCATTCTTGCTGTCAATTGCAGGAAAAAACTCCATCAAACATATCTACAATGATAAGAAATATGGTTACTTACCGAGTTATTAACACACAGCAATAGCATGCAAAGAAAGGACGGACTTTGAAGGATTAAACAATGTGAGGAAAGCTCTGTTATAGTGCACTGGACAAGTCTGAACAAGTTCGACCCACGCATGCATGAGACAGGCAGTTCTATCGTCTTAAAGATATCAGCCTAATTTTGATATCGGACCGATAACGATAACATTAAAAATAGCATTTATCGGCCGATATCGATGTGGCCACCGATATATCGCTATCGGATATTGAAACATTTTAAGATCTGGTGTATTATAAACGACAAGCATTGATACAGGACCATCTGTATTCTTTTTTTCTTTCACAGGAAGCAGAAATTGTTCAGCAATGCATCACCATCCAGACCCCTGTCTTCAAGTCCCATCAAACACACTCTGAAGGATGATGTCAAGATGGTGAGAATTTAATTCACTTAACATCGATACATTTTGTTCAAGTAATTTATTTGTATAGCACTATATGGGATACAGATTTTATTGAAGCCGCTTTAAACAGTGATAAATAGGAAAAAAACAGTCAGTGGTGCAAACTTAACTTAGAGGGGATAGAAAATAAAAATTATGTTATGGATGTTTTCACATTTCCAGGTTTCTCAATAGCGTAAGTCATCATAGCTGGTTAAGCTTAGAGCACAGTGAATAGGAGAGTACAACAAATATTTATTTTTTCCTTTCCTATTTGCTGAAATAATAAAAGAAAAACTCCATGATGGTGTTATCAAGACTTTCAGAAAAAGGAAAAAAAAAATTGTGTGAGAATAATAACGGCAGCCAGAAGAGAGAACAAGTCAAATTTACTGTCCTGCTTCCATAGACACTGCGTTAGAAAAGCCTTGCATAAGTGGTAATTCGTTTTTGGTAATTTGATGCAAAAATGATATAATACATACATAAATACATATAAATGTTTTTAAAAAATCTAAATATTTAAAACTTTCAAGGATTTAAGATGCTAATGACCGTTAAACGCCCGTCATTACACATGTTGTTCCAAAGCCCTGAGACATTCGTTCATCTTCGGAGCACAAATGAAGATATTTTAAATACAATCTGAGAGCTTCCTCATCCTCCAACGCCAAGATCAAAGTCCAGAAATGAATCAAAAACATTGTGAAAACAATGTACTTGTACCTGTACTTCAGGTCAGGGTGCTCAATTACTATGGCCAATACTACTCTTACTCTTATTACAGATACCAATTGTGCACCCTGACAACATATAGAAGATATAAGCCCCTTTTACACAGTGATACGCTGGCAAATAGGTTAAAAATTTCCAGAACAACTTTACCGGTAAATTCAAAAAAGCAGGTTCGCACAGGCAAGGATATTCCGGAGTTTTCCCGGAAAAGACCATTCACACATCCATTCCAAAATACCGGTAAATTCTGACATCATTAACCAGAAATGTCGGCTGTGCTTGTATTTCTAAACATAAGGGGTGTCAGGTTTTTGCTTTTTTGGCGGAATGAATTTACCGGTATTTTCAAAAAGGGCCTGTTTACACATGATCACTTTCTGGGAAATTACCGGTCATTTTCTAGAAAGGTCTGTATTTGTAAAAGGGGCTATATGCAACTCTAATGCAATTAGATCTAATGCAGATCTAAAAAGGGTTGTCACAATACTGGAATTCGGTACCAATTGATACTTAAATTTTAAAAACGTCTATTTCCTGTGGACATTTGAGTGCTGTTGAGCATGTTCTTAAACACCGATTTGCCATTGTGTTCACATGCTCAACAGAAATGACTGTGATTGGCCGTGAGGGTCATCAGTTCAACTCACCACTGTTTACTAAGTGTAACCACAGATACAGGGACACTGGAGCATTTCAAACTTACGTCGATCAGCTGGTTTGTGTATAAGCTGATATGCGAGCGATTTGATGATGAACCGCAGCTTTAAAATGCTCCAGTGTCCCTGTATCTGACAACCCTTGACCAAAGTGTTCTTTGAGCTTCGTATGATCATACTTGAACCACTGAAGTCACATGGACTGTTTTGACAATGTTTTTGGTTTCTCTTCTGGACTTTGAACCTCTTGAGATCATTGCTGTCCATGGAGGATGAGGGAGCTCTCGGATTTCATCTAAATTAGCTTACATTTTTATTCTGAAAACGAACGAAGGTCTCAGGGAATTGATAGCAAAATCCATTTTTTGGGTGAACTAACCCTTTAACACAACTTTTGCACGTTTGTATGGCTTTGGGTTTATAACCAGGAATTTTGCCCAGGTTTTTATCGTGTTTGCGTTTAGACACCTTCCTGTAACATGAGTTGTTTGTCCCCTAACCGCAGTCCTATATTATGCTTCAGAAGTATCCATGTACTCATTAGAATTCAGCTTTATTCCTGGTTTCTCTTTCCTGATGAGGAAGGGCTGACGTCGGGAAAGTAAATGTGTATCATCAGTTCCCTGGTTGCATTCAAATTATGTAGAGCTCAAAAAGATCTGAATTCTCCTGACAAAAGAGCAGCGCTTGAAAACAACAAAAAATAAGGAGGGGGGGGGGGGGGGGGGTCATGTGACCCTCTCCAGGAATTTACTGCATGTGAAGGGAAAAGCAGAAATGATGTGAAACAGTCAAACATCTGGTGTGCCATAAGGAGAATATGTTCAGATCTCCAGTCTTCTCTCAGTTTCTTTCTTTTCTACACACATAAAAAAATAAAAAATAATATTTATATAAAGTTGAAGCCAGAATTATTAGCCCCCCCCTGTATATTTTTGCCCCAAAATTTCTGTTTTATGGAGAATAGATTTTTTTCAGCACATTTCTAAACATGATAGTTTTAATAACTCTTTTCTAATAACTGATTTCTTTTATCTTTACCATGATGACAGTGCATAATATTTTACTAGATATTTTCAACATAATAGTATTCAGCTTAAAGTCTTTTAAAGGCTTAACTAGGTTAATTAGATTAACTAGATTAAGTTAGGGTAATTAGGCAAGTCATTGGATAACGGTGGTTTGTTCTGTAGACAATCCAAAAAGAATATTGCTTAAAAATAATAATAAATAATATGTACCTTAAAAATTTTTTTTTTACATTTTTAAAAAAAAAATAAAACTGCTTTTATTCTAGCTGAAATAAAACAAATAAGACTTTCTCCTGAAGAAAAAATATTA
>CAIGQW010054150.1:647138-665622 GCA_903798125.1 Danio choprae | reverse complement strand
TGTGTGTCTGTGTCTCTGAATCTGACACATAAGCATGCACATACACACACACACACACACACACACACACACACACACACACACACACACACACACTACCTGACAAAAGTCTTGTCGTCAAATAATAACTTGATTTCTAGTTGATCATTTGGAAAAGTGGATTTTTGATGGCCGGGGTAAGATGAAGAAGGGGGGATTGAAGATGAATCCAAAGAATCTTGATGAGCTCTGGGAGTCCTGCAAGAACGCTTTCTTTGCCATTCCAGATGACTTTATTAATACGTTATTTGAGTCATTGCAGAGATGTATGAATGCAGTCGTCCAAGCTCATGGGAGTCATACACAATATGAATAATTTTTTTACTGCACCATTACTATATACTGTACATTATTTCTTTTAAATGACAAGACTTTTGTCTAAGCAAAGTCAGACCTTACTGTCCTAATTAAATAATTAAAAATCAAGCGATGATCATATTTTATTTTGGCAAAATAAGCATAATTTAGAGGCCTTTGCCTTTCATATAAGCCACTTTTGATACCTTTTTATCAACTAGAAGTCAAATTATTGTTTGTGGTTTCTAAAACTTAAATAGGTGACACAATTTTTATGTGTATGTACATGATATAAGTATATTTTATACAATAAAATATGTACAAATGTATATACATTTAAAATAATAAATATAGAAACGATAGAAACTTCAGTCTTTCAAAAATTATAAGGATTATTCAGTATATTTAAAATAGAATATGAATGAATATTTATAAGCATTTTTTTCTGTAATTTGCAGCCTAATGGTAAAAATATGGAGGAAAAGGGGCTTTCAAATCCACATGATCATGTAGACATTATTGACTGAAAAATTTAGTATTATGATGCAACCATCATGAGTTTAGGGTTTGTAGATTGAAGTTTTTTACTCTATAGCAGATTTTAGAGTTTGTTTCACTCAAACCACAGCTGTCTCAGCTAGAGATCCCAGAGCGTTCTCCATCCCTGGACATCGTTTGTCGTGTCTTTGTTCCTCACTGTCTGTTTCTCCTTCAGGCGGAGGCTCACAGGAGACCCACCATCTCCTCTGATGATAGTGACTTTGAGGCTCGCTTCAACAGCTGGAACCTGGGGGTAAAGCTGGATGCTGTTCCTTTTATTTCCCCCCACCCATTCATTTGAAATTCAGTTTGACTTAATGTGTTTTCATATCTGACTGTTTGTTGCTGTGAATATGGCCATTTGAAATCATGGAGACCATGATGGATGATCGTTTTAGCTATTATGACCATTTAAACTATTTGACTAATTATAAAATTAATTATCTGATTATCAAATGATGGGAAATAATGTTAATCAGGTGTATACCCTGCTTTTTGCAGAGCTGCCTCAGTGTGCTGCTTTTAGTAAAGCTCGCCAGATCACACCGGTCTGTTCATCAACCTCCGCAAACTAGCACAAAGTACACACACATGCTAATTTTGTGGGTGCATTTGTGTTCTTATTTGATTTGCATAACAAAGCAATAGAGACAGTGTTGCAAATGCATTTTACCCCAAAAAAATAAGCCACACTTGAACATAAATCGCAATCGCTTTTGAAATAAGTAGCACATTTAAGATGATTCAGTTATGCATATGTGCACACACACATACAATCACACATACAGAGTGTTCTGTAACCAATTGCAAAACAAATCTTAAGTGAGCTAATAATTTTGACCTTAAATTTATATAAAAAAAAATGTTTTTCTTTTTTTTTGAAAACTAAAAAAAAATAAGACTTTCCCCAGGAGAAAAAATAGCATATAGTAAATAAATAAATAAATACATTAAATAAATAATATATTTAAAAGAATAATATGTAAATATACTCTTTTTTTTTCTTCTTTTAAATTTTCATATATATATATAAAAAAAATAAAAAAAAATAAAAATTTTAACTTAATTTTTTTTTATATTCCAGTCAAACTAAAAGAAATAAGACTTTCCCCAGGAGAAAAATATGAAATATGGTAAATAAATAAATAAATAAATAAATACAGTAAGTAAATTATTATATATTTAAAAAAAAATAATAATAATAATAAATAAATAAATAAATATATATATATATATACTAAAAACTTAAATTTTATTATTATTTTTTTATTACAGCCAAACTAAAAGAAAAAGACTTTACCCAGGAGAAAAAATATAATAAATCAATAAATATATATATATATATATATAAAAAAAAATCTCTCTATCTCTCTACTTTTTTATTACTCCTTAAAATAAAGGGGAGAATAAAAAAAGAATAGCATTGTTTGCGGTGGATGGCTGCACCATGTGGGAGGAGAAATGTGCAGCAGAGATTGCTCAACACTTTGGCATGCAGAGTTCTTGGGATCAAAGCGTTTGAAGCTTTATAGGACTGTGTGTTGGCCTCCAGATTTTCTCAATAGCCATTTCTGACTTCACCACAGATTGCGAAACTGTCCGAGTGCTTGTTTCATCACCAAGTTTATGCAGAAAAACACAAGTCTGAACTTTGGTTCTTATCAGAGAGTGGAGTGGTGAGATAAGTATGTGCCGTTTGCGGGCAGGTTTTCAGTGTCTCCGGGCCCCTGTTCTGTGGGCACTGATGCTGGACTAATCGACATCTGAATCATGTGTGGACGTGAAGCGCAGCACTGCTTCCTTCTGCCTGGAAACATGTTGCTGCCATCCATTACTGTTGCCTAATGAGTCACGTGTTGAAATAGTGAGCACTTACAAAATGAGCACTAATTTTAACTTAAGATAACTTTGTCAAAGCAAATTATTATAACTGTAAGTGGTTGGTTCCACACAATCGATTTCCTCAAGAATTGGGTTGTTTCAGCTTTTTTAAAATAAGTAGTTTGAACAAACAGCAAATGTAATTTTTGGAACTCATATTTTGATAACAATATATATCATGATATAGTACCTTTTTAAAACATTCAATAAATTAATTGTATGATCATTAAATAATATATGATTTATGATATCACATGAAAATGACCATTCCATTTTTTTCTCATTTTGAATTATATTTTCAAAAATCTGCTTATTCCTATGTGGTCATATTTCTCACTTTAGGAACTTCAGGGCAAATGTTTGATTAAGAATGTATAAATGTAAAATAATTATGAACAGAAAAATATAGCTAAATAAAATGCAAAATGTAAACACTGTACTTTCAAGATTGCACCATTCTCGAAATGCTGTTAGTCATCTTTCTGTCTGCATTCTTGTAATGGTGTGCAATATTACTCTCATAAACTACGGAAAAGTATTACCATAAGCGATGTATTTACCACAATATAAGTGATTAGCAAACATAGTATGGAACAAGCATAGTATGAAACGATGTACTTTTTTTGTCCATTCGATATATATTGTCACATTGTACAGCCCTAGTTGGTTCTTTGATTTGAGTTAGTTGGGTTTAGTTTAGTTTAGTTTAGTTTAGTTTAGTTTAGTTTGGTTTGGTTTTATTTTGTTTAGTTTGGGATGGTTTAGTTAGTTTAGTTTAGTTTGGGGTGGTTTGGTTTGGTTGGGTTTGAGTTGGTTTGGGTTTGTTTAGTGGTTAGGGTTTATTTTGGTTTGGTGGGTTGGGTTGGGATGGTTTAGTTTAGTTTAGTTTGGTTTGGTTTGTTGGTTGGGATGGTTTAGTTTGGTTTAGGGATGGTTGGGTTTGGTTTAGTTAAGTATAAATTAGATTAGATTAGATTGGGTTGGTTGGGTTTAGTTTGGGATGGTTTGGTTGGGTTTGAGTTGGTTTTGTTCGGTTGGTTGGGTTTAGTTTGGTTTGGTGGGTTGGGTTGAGTTAGATTGGGATGGTTTGTTTGGTTTGGTTTGGCTTGTTGGGTTTAGTTTATTTTAGTTTTTTGGTTTAGTTTAATTTGGGATGGTTTGCGTTGGGTTTGGTTTAGTTCAGTTTAGTTTAGTTTGTTTGGCATGGTTTGGTTTGGTTGGGTTTGAGTTGATTTGGTGGGTTGGGTTCAATAGGGAGGATTAAGTTTAGTTTGTTTGGGGTGGTTTGGTTTGGTTTGGTTGGGCTTGAGTTGGTTTGGTTTAGTTGGGCTTGAGTTGGTTTGGTGGATTGGGTTGAATTGGGATGATTTAGTTTAGTTTGTTGGGTTGGGATGGTTTAGTTTAGTTTAGTTTTTCATTTAGTTTAGTAGGTTGGATTGAGATGGTTTGGTTGATTGGTTGGTAATGTTTTTTAGGCAATAAAGTGATAATTCAAAAATGAAAATGTACACAACATTTGCTCATCCTCGAGTAGTTTCAAGCCTTAGAGCTTTATTTTCTGTTGAACACAGACGAGAAGATTGTTGGTAACCAGTAGTCATTAACCTACCTAGTATTTTTTTTTTCCTACTATGAATACTGCCTGTTTACAATATTTGTCAGAATAAATAACTTATTTTGATGAATGTTGTGTTCAACAGAAGAAAGAAATAGAAACATGAAGAAATTGTGGGAGAGTAAATGAATTTGAAACGAATGAAACGAATTTTCAGTTTTGAAAAATAAAAATAAGAAAACATTATTTTATTAAATATTATATGGCAGATGCTGTAAAAACATGGCTTGTGTCCTGAACACTTTACCATTGCTTACAAATTATGGTTTATGTTGACAAAAGCCAAAGTCACTGAGGGAAAAATCTTTTTCAAAAGGAAGCGGAAATGTCTTTACTGCACACAATGCCTCAGTGGTCTGAGCTCTGATCTCTGTAAACACACTCGGTGTAGGGAAGAGACTGTATTTAAGTGGCACTCTTTGAAGTCCTTCCACATTGTTTATGCCAAATAAAAGGAGGTCAGAGGTGGACTGGAGGTGTTTGGGACTTACCCAGAGAGGAGGAGAGTAAGAATATGTTGTTTTGTTTTTTTGTTACAGATAGAAAACCCCAGATATCTGCGTGAGAACCCTATCCCGCTGTCCCCGGTAAGTGCTGACAGTGGCAGAAACTCCACGCATCTCCACAATTCTTGTCTAATAATTTAGTGACGACTTGGATTTTTCAAAACAAGAAGTAAAATAAATTAAACCAAAGATGCGTAAAAGAAAATTGCGTTATCATTTTCAAAGGTATCAAATGTTCAGAAACAACAATAATATTGAACTATTAAGCATAAACTATTAAACTATAAATTATTATAATCACAATTTGGTTTAAGTACCCATTCTCACTATTAAATTGTGGCTTATTACCTGCCTATTATTAGGATATTGTCTGTTTTTGTAGTACTTATAAAGTGATCATACATTCATTCATTTTCTTTTCGGGCTTGGTCCTTTTATTAATCTGGGGTCACCACAGCGGAATGAACCGCCAACTTATCCAGCATATGTTTTACGCAGCGGATGCCCTTCCAGCTTCAACCCATCACTGGGAAACATCCATACACACTCATACACTACAGACAATTTAGCTTACCCAATTCAACTATACCGCATGTCTTTGGACTTGTGGGGGAAACCGGAGCACCCGGAGGAAACCCACGCAAACATGGGGAGAACATGCAAACTCCACACTGAAACGCCAACTAACCCAGCCGGGGCTCGAATCAGCGACCTTCTTGCTGTGAGGCGAATGTGCTACCCACTGCGCCACTGTGCTGGAAAATACCTACATCTAAATACTACCTTAATACTATTAATAAGCAGCAAATTGTGGGTAAATTGAGGCGAAAGTCATAATTATTTTTTTAATAGTGAGAATTGTACCTTAAAATACAGTGTGACCAATATGATTAACAAAAGCAATCAAACAATATTTTATATACCAAAATATCTAAATAAATCTTGTAAGGCATATTTTGAGCAAAAATTATTTTGTAATATATTAAAAGACAGTATTTAGTGCAGTGCAGCCCCAGAGTATTAATGAATTGCCATTTTAAACATTTTAGACTTTTATCCTTCAAATCACTAGTTTTTACCCATTTGTCAGTGATTTTATGATCCATAAAGTATGGATTAAATTACTGTTATCTTTTTTTTTTCTTTCAAAATGAAAATTACAAGTGAAAACGTAACATTCTGTAGTGCATCTAGTTATTGTTTAAGGCCATTTGACGATTTTGTCATCTTCTTATCAGTGACGTGCAGTCTAATTATTCATTATGTGTAACAATTTTGTGTCTGATGCGATTTTTCTCTGCGCGATTTAGCTGGATGGGAATCACAGGACACTGATTATTCTATACTTTAGTCAATCTCCATAGATAAGAAACTAGTAAAAGGAAATATGTACTAGTAAAAGGAACTAGTAAAAGGAAGATAGTGGAGTAAAAACAATATTATATTTGTGCATATACATAAGTCAGTACTAAAGCCAAATCTGGAGCTAATCTAACAAAATAACTTACAATAATGGTTCAAATATTAGTAGCCCAAATGTATATGTTAGGGAAAATTATTATATACAATTTTTAAAAATAGCAAAAATCAAGAGGAACAAAAAATATATATATATATTTTGTTGAAATGTTGTAGTTTGTAATTTTTTTTGCAATATTTTGCATGAATTTAAATGTATTCATTTCGTTTGTTTCGTTTATTTTATTTATAAAGCACAATAAAACAACAGTTGTTGACCATTGTGCTGTACAAACCTAAAAACAAATTATCAAAAATATCAAAAACAACATAGAATACGTCCAACATATCCACACAGCACCAACGATAAATAACAAGACACCAGATAGGCTACTGTATGTATGCAAAATTCTCTCCTCTTTATCCCAAAATGGTATACTTAATAAAAAAGTGAGTGGAAGTTTCTTCAGTCCTATATTTAATGCTTTGAAACTGTATTTGTAATATTTTCTTCAAACATAGATTTTAGTTGTCAATAGTGGTTCAAAAGTACATCTGGCAAATCTTTCTGCATTTTGAACATTTTCTTCATTTCTCATATATATTAATAGATTTACAAGTCAACACTTGGAAAAAGCAGCAGTGTTTTTGATGAAGTCACCCCGCTGAAGGCTGATAAGGAGGTAGGAACCTGATGTTCTCCCAAATTGCTTGTTGTTGTGTGGTGTTATAGAGGTCTTCTAGTCTCTTTAAAGAAACAGTTCACCTAAAAATGAAAGATGAATTATGCAGTATGTAATGGCCTTGCGTAGGATAATCATAAACATTCAGCATTACGACATGATTAAAGATCTTCATATTTTTGGGGTGAACCAAGTCTTTAACTGGTGACGGTTCTCTTCGGTATTGCTCTCTTGTTGAGGTTTGTCATCCAGCACGCTGTTCCACTTCTTAAGTAAATGCTGCATGATGGCTGGTTGCTTTTAATAAACTGAAGAAAAAAAAAAGGCAATGCTGGTTGACAGCTCACACACCTTACCAAAGCCAGCTTCTGTGAGTTCTGCTTGTTTAGGGACATCAACTTCTCCTAAGAGCTTTACAAACCCTGTTTGTGATGACAGTTTCCTCCTGTATGTGGGTTTAAGCTGAAAATCCCATAGAACAAGCTGCTCTTTGATGTCATTTGACTGGTATTGTTGAATATACTGAGCGTGACCTGCTGTAATCACACTTCCTCTGGGAAGAGCAGTGCTCAATTAGGTCAACTTCAGTCACATGGCGTCGTCTTCAGCCATTTCGCAAACAGCCAGGCGCTACTTTCCAAATGCTCCTTAGGCCTCCAGGGCTGCTGTTTGAAAGATAAAGCCAGCATGCTAACTCCGCACACTTTTAAGATTCAGAGATTAGCAGAAACATTGTTTTACTGTAAGCAGACTAAAGAGCATCTGTGTGGTAATGAACAACAGGTGGCAGGAATGGCAGGCCAAGAGGTCCGCTTGAGTTAAAGTCAAGGCTGAAGAAACATTCCCAGGTAATGGGGTGAAGGGTGAGTCAAGCGTTCCTCAGGAGTCGCTGGGCTTTGATGAAGGATAATGGTGCATAAGTTGCTCTTCGCTGCCCCTGATTGAAACACTGTGGAGCTGAGAGCTTAGAAAAAAAGCAAAGCTTGTATGTGTTTTAGTATTTGTCACCCACACTTCTCTTGTTGTGTGTTCTTGGTTTAGCGTTTCACTTTCATCATTTTCTCTTTCTTTGTAAAAGCATGAGGGGTTCTGTCTTTGTTTCTCCATTAAGGATTTCACATTTGCCACTTGGTTTGGTTTGCCACATGCTTCATTGATTCAATAAGTTATATTAAGTCCTTACTTCATGCTCTCATTCAGTAGGTCAGAGTTTGTCACGGGGGCATGAAATGTTGTGAAGTGAAACTGCTGAAAAAGTAAAAATGAAATATCAGAAATTACATGATCACATACATTTTTTTGAAAGCAGTTCGATTTCTCATGTGAAACTGTACAGGGGAGAAGCCAGTCACACTGTAAACCCTAATAAGTTGAGAGTACTTAAATGATTTGAGGAAAGTAATTCCCTCAGTTCGTTTGAGTAACATACTCTCTTCATTGAATTAACTTAAATGTTTAATTACAGATACCTTAAATGTTTAATTACAGATAACTTAAATGTTTAAGTACAGATAACTTAAAATGGCTAATAGACTAAACTTCCAATTTTTTCAGCTTTTATATTCTTTACTTACTCCCAGGGCCTTTTATATCGAAGTTGATATTTAGCCACACCATGTTGGTGTTTTGTAACATCTAATTTGTATGAGGTGTGTCGTTAGCCCAACGCTCAACCCCCAACCTGGAGGACCAGGACACACATACACTACGGACAATTTAGCTTACCCAGTTCACCTACAGCACATGTCTTTGGACTTGTTGGGGAAACCGGAGCACCTGAAGGAAACCCACACCAACACGGGGAGAACATGTAAACTCCACACAGAAATGCTAAATCGAACCAGCGACCTTCTTTCTGAGACGACAGCACTACCCACTGTGCCACCATGTCGTAAATGGCTTTTGTTGGCTTAGAAATTCCACAGAATATAGCGCACGTGTAAGATTGGATTTGAATTGATCCCAGCTGGCCGATTCCCGATCCAGCAAAATTATGCTGTATCGAACTGATATCTGATCCAAGTGTTGGATTGGTACATCCCTAATACTCTGACACAGAGTGATCATTTTAATATTGAAAATGGAACATGGACACTTTAAAGTGAGGGTTATACAAATTAGTATGCCATGTATGTTGTTCTATATTGATAAAAAAAATGTGATCTGCAATAACATGCTAAATAATTCAATATTGCAATACAATATCTAAATAAAATGTCATAAGCAACAGATGTTTCATAGAATTTCAGGGGTAAAAAAGCATCAATACAACTTCTTGAAGTTGTTGCATTGTGTTTTTATGTATACAAACACAAATAAATAGGACAAAATATCTCTACCACTTTGCTCCACTGCTATAGTTATATCAACCTGGAAACATCAAAAACATCAGGAAAACAAAAACACTTGAAACTGAGTCAAGTTTCTTCTTTGCTCTCTTATTGATTTCTACAGTACAGTATTTCAGCATCCATACATAGAATATTACATATTTTGTGCACAAGAAAACCAGTGTTTCCACTCTGCTTTGTTTCAGATGCGCATTGACATGTAACTATATTGCTTGATTTGCAGAAAAGTCTTTTTGAAGGCTTGCTTTCTGAGCCACACAAAGTAAATTCTGTAATAAATCCCTCATTTATTATAAAATATTAAGATATGTATATTACGAGTTGGCATTTTTGTGTGGAGTTTGCATGTTCTCCCTGTGTTGGCGTGGGTTTCCTTCTGGTGTTTCCCAGTACTGGGTTGCAGCTGGAAGGGCATCCGCTGTGTAAAACATATGCTGGATAAGTTGGCGGTTCATTCAGCTGTGGCAACCCCTGATGAATAAAGGGACTAAGCCAAAGGAAAATGAATGAATGATTATTATTGCTTGTTTTTTTTTTGAGACACGGTGTATATCACAGGAGAAACAACATATTGCAATGTCAGATTTTTCCAATATCGTGCAGCCCTAAAATTTACCCATTTCAGTTCTTTTATTGAGCAAAGTCAGGGATTTAATTGAGATGTCATCATTCATTGTGATTGAGGAACACAGAATAGTCACCCAGATTCTCAAAATAGCAGGAATCGCAGTCACAACCCACAGTGTGGCGCTAAAAGTTAGCAGACGTTTTGTGTAAAACATTCCCTCAGGAATTGCGTGAAACCAACACGGTAAAGAAAAGACAGAACAGCTGCTCTTGTCTCTTCGCTCCTTCGTCTTCATCTCTCCTCCTCCCACCCTTCCTTCCATCTCTGCTTCTGCTCTTCAAAAAGAGCAGTGTCTCTGTGAGTTTAACGCCAGTAAAAGCACCAATGTCATTCGCTTCAGTGATTCCAGGGAATCTGAAAACCCGGAGGTGTGCGCTCGCCCGCCGCACCTTTTCAGACAAGAGTTTCAGAACGCCACTTGATGTAGTTTGACAAACTTTTCTAAAAGCACCAATTGAAGCTTCAATAAAAAGGAGAAGAAAAAAAGAGACAAGAAAAGAAAAAAGGGCCGCCCACGTTTGCATCTGTGCTGCCGGGATCTGTTTGACTGCGTGGCTTCAATCAGTGCAATCTTCTCTTTGACAGGTCTCCTGTGGTCTCGGAGTATTGCACAAGAAGGATCGTACGCAAAACGCAAGAGGCGGGGGCCTGTTTCTCAGGCTTGAGTGGAAGTAGGGCAGGTGACGGTGTAGCAAACTGTGTGTTTTGCTCTTAGGAGATCCTTTTTGGGCCTCCAGATAATGCTGTCGTCAGATGAACTTTCGTGTTGGTTTAGTTGGAAAGGCAACATTAAGGCCAGGGTGGCACTGGGCCACTCAGACTGAACGCTGGTCTACCCAGACAAAAGAATAAAAATCATTATGGGAAAGCAGAAAAAATCCATGTTATGCATATTAGGGGTTAAACGACTTTGGATTTTTGGAAGTCAACTTTTATGTTATCAGAGTTGAGTCGATGCTGACTAGTCGCTGGTGACATCATCAATAAATCATATTAATGCAATAATAAATGCAAATGTTTTGCAACATACCGCAATTTGCGATTTATTTGCATGAAAAATATATTCACATGCTGTTTGACAGCTCAGAACACATTGCAAAAACAATGCAACATTACCAAAGACTGATTTTAGTGTAAAACAAATGTATTGTCAACACTTTCATTTCGTTAATAATGCAACATTAGCACCCGGGTTAATTTTTACTGCTAAATAAATGCAGTCTACACATTGATCAGTGCACGTTCTAGTAAGAATGTAACAATAACAGATATTTTAGTGCAGAAGCAATGCATACGTCGTCAGCACACAGATTCATGTGAAGTTATTTCATAACAACATAACACACGAAAGACAAAGGTTATAACATTAAGCCTTATTACAATGTCAGAGACTTGCTTAGACACATTTTTTACCGCTATGATGGTGTGCGCTAGAAAGCTGCTTAAAATCCTACTTAAGTCATGCATTTTTCGCGGTTACTGGCTCATCGTGGTTATCAGATGCTCCTCGATGCACATCTTCACTGCGTTCACCGGCGATGATTTTACACACGCAATAAAGTTTGTCACACCTCCGCGGCTTCTGGCACGGTATCTGTATGCGTCATGGTTTCTGTACGCTTCACGGTTCATTCACAAAATATGTCCGCGTCGATGCTTCACAGAGGGCAACAGCCAATCACATGACTTCTCCAGGGATGTGTAAACGTGATTAGCTAGCATCTGCTATAGGGTATTTGTTGTAGTTGATGCTGACAGTAGAAAAATAACATTTAAAAAATTACTTTAAATAATCCGAGGGCAGTTTCTTTCAGTGAACCACCTTCGTGTGTAAAGCTGCCATGTAGTTTAGGTCAAACCACGTGATCTGGTCAACGTCAATCAAATAGCGTCACGGCAGAGCATTAAAGTCAACTAGTCGATAAGTCGGTGCAACCTCTAATGCATATTGACCTTATTCTTAACATACAAACAGTCATTGGAATCTTTTTGGTTTGAGACTTCCGGTCTCATTCACTTCCATTGATTTTTAGACATTAAAAACGACGCGTTATGCTGCAAACTAATATTTTCTTATTACATTATTCTTCTTTTTACGTATAGTTATAAACACACTTGTTTGTAGTGAGTACTTTGACCGTTTTCTGCTGTTATTGTTCCTAGTCATTTCTCCCATAGGCAACTGAATCAAAAATTCTAAAACAATCACAAAAATGAACGCACTTCCACATTGAATAATAGGGTCAATAATACTGTGTCCTTACTACATGTGACACGGTGCCTCGTCACACAATAAAAGGTATCTTTTCCATGTTAAAACGAGTATTTGTCATAACCATATGCAACGGCGATGAGTGAAATTTCTGTTTTAGAAATGATGATCACCTCAGGTACAGATTGTGTGCTACCAATGTGAATTTAAAGTCCATATGGAAGCAGGGTTTTTTTGCATATTGTGATGCAGTTCTGGGCGACACGGTGGCTCAGTGGTTAGCACTGTCACCTCACAGCAAGAACGTTGCTGGTTCGAGCCTGGGCTGGGTCAGTTGGCGTTTCTGTTTGGAGTTTGCATGTTCTCCCCGTGTTTGTGTTGGTTTCCTCTGGGTGCTCTGGTTTCCTTCACAGTCCAAATACATGCGGTACAGGTGAATTAAATAAACTAAATTGGCTGTAGTGTATGTGTGTGAATGAGTGTGTATGGATGTTTCCCATTACTGGGTTGCAGCTGGAAGGGCATCCGCTGTGTAAAACATATGCTGGATAAGTTGTCGGTTTATTCTGCTGTGGTGACCCCTGATGAATAAAGGGACTAAGCCCTAATTAATGAGTGAATAAATGTGACGCAATTTCTAGAGTAACTGCGTTCACACAGAAGGCGGTGAGAGCGTCAAAGTAGCCGGAAGTCATTCATTTGTAATGGGAGCCAGTGGCGAGAAGAGGCGAGGAGTGACGTGGTGTATTTTTGCCGGTGTGGGCATTGGAATCAAGTCAACTCTATGGTAATGAGCTATGACGTGGTTCGGCGGCAAGCAATCGAAATGTAGAAGTCCACCGCTTAAGAGGATTCCAGAGAACACAGTCCTGTGAACTTTGGTTCCGACCACAGTTGTTCCCAAGGGTTTGAATATTGTGGTCTCCAAATTTCCAGTACTTACAATGTTTTCTTACAGGGACATACTTAAAAAAATCTCTGGTGAGTTACTGATGTGCATTAATGTTATATATGTTTTTTTTTTTTTTAAGCGGGAATCTCATGCTAACTACAATGACAGTACAAAACAGTATTGCTGCTTCAGAATATTTCAAACATATGGACATATTGGATAAGTGAAGCAAAGCCACACCACACGTAACTTGAGTTAAATGAATTTGATGAAAGGCACGCAGCATTTTCACGCTGGAAAGCAAATTTTTTTTAATGGGGGGATGTAAGTAATTTGCTGATATGCTGCAACGGCCCCTTTAAGTACGAGATCAATGTAGTGAATTTTGACGCTCTTGCCGCCGGAGCTGTGAAATCAGATATCGTTGTCGCCAGGGCGGCCAGAGCAAACTTTGATGCTCTCGCCACCTTCGGTGTGAACGCACAGTAATGGAATATTAAATGAGAAAAAAGTGGCTGTGGCTAGTTTTTTTCAACTGCAAGCTGATTGGATGTAGTAAAGTAGGCATTTTACAATGGCAAACAATTTCTCTTAATGATATGCACAGATGAATTGTTCACCACAAAACTAGCAATGTGAGCTAACAAAATCATTATGTTAGTTTTGATTTCATGTGTACTTTAAATACCATTTTAGTTGACAGTTATTGCCATACTACTGGAAGCAGACACAGTTCACCTCAGATCTTGAAAATAAAAAAACTAGCAGACTGTTTGAAAATGAACTTGAGAATCCCTTGAAAATGAGGTTTAATATGTATTAATTACATTAAAAGCCTTAATCATTTAGTTGGGAGTGCAGTATTTAAATGTTTCTGTCATGTCGCGTTACGTTTGGTGCAGGCAGCCAAATTGCTTGTCAGATACTGGATTATATAGTTTTATAGTTGCGTGTCAAATAAAGTTGGCATCTGTTTGCAGTATACTACATAGTACAGTATGCATTTGAGGCATTGAGATGCACTCTTATGAAGGATCTGTGGTTACTTCTACATACAGAAGTTTTGGCCAAATCTTTAGAACATTTACAAAAAGTCATTATCACAATTTTATTGAGCTTCTCTGCTACAAGATCTTGTGCTCATGATAGTGTGAAGCTTTTGAGAATCACAGACAAAAGCTTCTCTCTCGAGTTGACGAAAGCCTCCTGGGCTTTATTCACATTTTTGATGTGTAAATAAATGCATTGTTTATGAAGAACACAAGAGATGCCTTCACTGTTTGGGCTTGAATATGAAATGAAGCTGCGGTATATACAGTACTGGTGCTAAAAATAGTATCACAATATTTGCGTTATAGTGTTCTATCCAATCAGATTGCACAACCGTTGGCTTAGTGTTTTAACTGACTACCTGTTCTGCTTGTGTCATTTTAAAATGTCAATAAAGAACACGGTACATCCATTGGATTTATGCAGGATTGGATGATTGCAGGATGTATAGAAAGTAGTGATGATTTATTTTAGTTTATTGTTTTATTAAATTAAATGTGATTAATTTTGCACATCCCTATACCCCAGTTCACAATTTAATCTGTTATTAAAGGGATAGTTCACCCAAAAAATGTCAAATCTGTGATCATTTTCTCACCCTTCACTTGTTCAAAACCTATCTGAGTTTCTTTCTTTTGCTAAACACAAAAGAAGATATTTTGAATAATGCTGGTTGTTGGGACACATTGACTTCTATAATATTTTCTTTTCCTGCTATGGAGGTTGATGTGTCCCAGCAATCTGCATTCTTTAGAAGATCTTCTTTTTCATTTAATAGAAGAAATAAACTCATTAAAATCACATAAGGGAGAATAAGTAATGAGGTCATTTTCATTTTTGGGTGTACTATCCCTTTAAAGCAACACTGTGCACTGGGGTTACACATTATACTGTCTAGTTTCAGCATCAGTATTGTAGTGTGCAATAGTCACATTGCAGTATATTCAAGGGTTTAGGCAGAATTATAGTTGACCAGAAGCCACAAATGAAGATGTGTGATTTCGGGAGTCATTGGAAATTTTAGCATAAAATCACTAAAACGTGTGTCATCTGCATTTGTTTTTAAGGCCTGTGATTGTTGATTAATCATTTCAAGCCAGTTTAAAGCATTCAGGCACAAGACATTACATACATGTCTTGTCAGCATAATATACATTACATAAAATTATACACTGTCGTTTTAGATTTGATTATTCAATTTGTACACCTGAATACTGTTAAACTCCTGAAAACATTTTTTTTGTTTTTATCCATGTTTGGTTTATTAGAGTATTGTATGTAGTTGCACAAAAATCATCCTAATATAATGTAAGATAAGTGCTGCACGATTCTGGATAATATCACAATTATTTTGCTTAGAATCCAAATTTTCGCACGATTCTGTATATCTTTTATTTTTTTTTTAAAGCTCTTCATACAAAGTACAGGTTGTGTTCACGATTACACCAAAGACGGACTTTTTAAGAGGAAGTTCGTATGTAATGTAAAGTTTCCCTATACAGCGGGGGAAAATACGTATTGAACACGTCATGTTTTCTTCCAAGGAATAATATTTCTAAAGGAGCTGTTGACATGGAATTTAACCAGATTTTGGTAAAAACCCAAATAATACAAACATAAAAATAAAACAATGCAAAAAAATAATAATTCTGAAAAGTTAGTTATGTGTAATAACAATGAAATGACACAAGGAGAATGTACTGAACTACTGAAACGTATTTAATACTTTATATAAAAGGCTTTTTTGGCGATGGCAGCTTTAAGACGGTTCTCAAATGGAGAATAAAGTCACATGCATTGCTCAGGTGTGAGTTTATCACAGACTTCAACAGAGTGTAAAAATCTTGATGGTTCTGTGGGTCTCGTGTATCAAATCTGAGCTTTCATTTGTATTTTCTATTGGATTCAAGTCAGGTGATTGTCTGGGCCATTCTACAGCTTGATTTTCTTTCTCTGAAAGCATTTGAGAGTTTCCTTGGCTGTGTTTTGGATCATTGTCTTGCTGAAATGTCCACTCTGGTTTTATCTTCATCATCCTGATAATGTAGATGTTGGACTGAAGCAGCGAATATTAATTTACACTTAGGGTTGTTGAAGAACTACTGAGAGATTTCAGCTGCTGTCTGGGCTTTCACTGCCTTTCTACACCTCCCTTTCTTCATGTGTTCAATACTTTTTCCCTGCGTCATTTCATTTTATTATGCATAACTTCGTTTGTAAACTAATTCGTTTTTAGTTTGTAAAGATTTGTTTTATTTGCATATATGGATTGCTTTGCTTGTTACCAACATCCTGTGCAAATTTTAAGGCAAAGGCACCTTTAGAAATTAACAGTAATCAGCAGGTTGATGGAGTATTTTTTCCAGCAGTGACCAGTCCAGTAGAGTTGCTCTTTGCTGTCAGTCTGAGTGTGTTCTAGCATGCAGCAGAAACAGCCTGTGGCTCTGCGAGTGTTCTAGTGGCCTAGAACCGTCTGCATCTCTTTACTCTGGCCGTACGGTGCCCTGCAGCACATCTGATAAGCCAGTAGATTGTGTCTTGCAGTGGTGGCAGCAGTTGAAAGCCCTGATCAGCAGTCGGCCAGAGGGCTGGGAGGCTCAAACACAAATCCTGCTCATGCCACATCAAAACATGTTTCCCAAAATACACCAGAAGAAAGACACTGCTTCTGGAATGACCGGCAGCCCTCGTGACCAAACTTTCAACAGCACTTTTTTTGTTTGTTTGTGTGAGCAAAAGTGTGTGTGCTTGTCATACACGCATTATTTACATGGGTTTGTCAACTTGAAGAGCTCAGAATGCATGTTCAAGCAGGCATTTTAAGAAACTGTTGAACTTTTGATCCCAGTAATTTGGAGGCATATTTTCAAACCTGAGGTTGTTCTTGATGAGGAAGGGTAATTATAGTCGCTTGCCAAGTAGGGATGACAATCAAGAAATAGTTTAATATATATTTAGTTGCTGAAACTTTTATTTGAATATGCTGATGTGCCTCCAACTGAAACGTAATATTGATTAGGGGGTGTGGCTTTTCCCCCCACATCATTTTTTTTGTAGCAAACATTAGGAGGGGTGTCATTAAGAATATTTTGGCTGAAGCTGTCAAACTGATAACACAGAAGGACCACCACTCCAAACGCAGAAGCAAATTTGATTGAAGATTATCAAGTTTAACTTGCACAGATGAATTATTCACCTAAAGAATAACAATGTTTGTTATCAAAATAAACATTGTAAATTTAGAATCCACACAGTCTTTAACCTACTCAAAAAAAAAAGCCTCTGCTGCGATCTAGAACACAGGTCTTTAACGTGAAAAGACCACCATGACAGATTGTCTATATAAACATTACAATATGTGTGTGATAATACATGTTCAGTTCACATTCTGTTAATTATTTGTAAAGATGGGTTTTTTTAACTACAGCGGTTCGAACTGTAGTTCTGCTGAATGACTAAAAAGTTATCAGTATGATGGTAAAAACTGTAAATTTTTAGTCAAACCATCCTTCTGCAATCTTATACCAAATAAGGGCAGCATTAATAGCTAAATATATGGGAGAGCATTGCTATTATGTGATTGTACTGTAATGCAATATGGAGCAATTAATTATTGAGTTAAATCAAAACTAATTCACAGAATACTTGGAATTGAAATGGTTTAATGACAATAATTCTCTATGGTTACAACTGAATTAGTTACAAAATAACTATATAAAAGGATAAAACATGAAATGATAAAAACGTATGATATTAAATGTACCCAGCTTAAATGTAAAATAAAGTTAACTGAGAGAGAGAGACAGGGTGAGGGAGAGAGAGAGAGAGAAAGAACAGAGAGTAGCCTCCAAAGAGAGCCTGATAGCAGTAGAGTCAGAGAAGATAGACTCCAGAGCAGGAGAGGAGCAGAGCAGGAAAAGAGCAGACCAGGAAAAAGAGGCAGAGCAAAGTTTACCACCTATTTTGTATCTTCATTGACCATGTGACCAAAACCCAAATACTGAGACATACAAACTGACCAATCAACATGTGACCACATCGTAAAACCCCCACAGTCCACACACATATTAACCAGTCCCTGATCTTATTAGTATCTGCCTTTGGAATCTGTATGGACCTTCTTGGTGAAAAAGACAAGCTTTCCAATATAAACAAATGCATATGATAATTTGCGCTCTTACAATTAAATGACTATGGTCTAAGGACGAAGATCAATTCAACATCATCTTTGTTCAAATGACTAGTATTCCTGTGCAATAAACTCAATATTGCTGTATTGTCTGAGATTTTTTGTAAATGTGCATGTGTATATATATATATATATATATATAT
>CAIGQW010054150.1:625751-647038 GCA_903798125.1 Danio choprae | reverse complement strand
ATGTGTATATATATATATATATATATATATATATATATATATATAAAAACTATAAATATGCTTTAAAACAGTAACCTCGAAATTTAAGACTTTTAAATGACCTCTAATATTAATCTGCACTGTATGTGTCCTAAACTCATGAGTTATTGTTTTGAATAGGTTGTCAAGCTGCTGAAAGAAAAACACTCATAAATCCATTTAGTAGAATCAGTATTGGAACCATACAGATGCTTGCTGTCACACCCTCTGCACGTTCCATCAGCCCCAGTCACCATTCACGATCACCATCCACCACACACCGTGAACAATCACCCGAATACTAATCACCCACACCTGCACCTGCGATCACCCACTCACTATATAAGCTCACCTCATCCATTCACTTACCGGCTGGAATCAACGTTCGATGGTCATCTCTTCCTTGGTCTTCTCCCAAGTGCTCCGTGCTCTCCTGTGCTTCAACGAGGCTTGAATACTGTGATCTGTATACACAGATACCCACGAAGGGAAGTGGCAATTTCATTCTCCATGAACATTGTATCTGATTTCTATGACTGTTTGAACAACGCACACACCGCTTGCACAAGCGTGTGCTGGACTTCACCTTATCACTTCACTCACCTGTTTTGATGTCCACTGCTACGTGTGTTGTGAACAACGCACAGACCTGGATCTAGCGTGTGCTAACTTCACCCGCACTCAGTGTTCACCAGTGATATTCTTTGTTTGTGCACCGTTGCAAAATAAACACCTGTGAAGTAATTCCCTGTCTTCTCTCCATTGTCTTTCTTGTGTGACCGTGACACTTTGAAATGAATCTACTGTATTCACAGTGTTTAACTGTCTTTAAAGTTCAGGGGTCTCATTTATAAATGTGACGTATGCACAAAACAGCGGCTGATGGGAAGACAATTTGATGGGAGAACATAAGTAAACTTTAAGTAAACATATTTAACTTAAATATTGACTAAATTTAACCACTTTAAATCATCATAATAGCCATAATCATTAATAAATAAATTACATTTAATCTGCTGTACGTTCACTTTTTGGAAGGGTTCTATGTAGAATTAATAAATCAGACCCCCTGTGTGTTGAAATGCTAATGAAGACAGTTCGGCTGTCATTGTGTGCAGTTGCATTTCTATCTTTCTGTATCTGCTGTTTCCTGTCCAGCGCTCAAGCCATCATCATTTCATCAGTGTCTCGCGTACATGCGGTTTTGTGTTTGCTGTGAACATTGGCTGATTCTTAACTGACTCTTTTAACAAGTGGTCTTAAAAAAATGTGGACATTTCGCTTTGATATGCTGTGTTGATATACTGTAACTCTAATGACTCATTTGCGACTTCCTCTTCTTTCAACCCAGATCATATGCTCATGCAAAACCATTAAAACAGATTGCTTGGAATTCGTTATAGCTACAGTGTTAACGTCACTGATTTGAGCCTGTTGAGATACAATCGCCAACAGAGTCTTATCATCATTGAGAGTAACCTGTGCTGATGAATGTCATTGTGAACTGCAGGGTTATGCAGAGATTGTGCCAGAACTTTTAATAGTAGAAAAATAGCCTGCTTTATTTCAACGGCCAGAGAGTGAAACACAATGATGAAAGACATAATTATGAGTTTGTGGGACTTTTTATTTGTCGCTGTGTCGTTTCATCTGTTTTTTGTTTTTTTTACAGATGAAATAGGTAAAACGTTTCATCAGTTTTTTTTTTATTCACAGGTTGAGATGAGGACTAAAATCTTAGAGGGCAAACACCAGGAGGACACCTTGAGGATGCTGCAGAAACATGATGCAGAGATACAGAAGGTAACAAAAAGCACATTTTTGACACTTAATTTTTTTTTTTTTTAATAAAAACTCTCTTTAGAAAATTCTTGGGAATTCATAAAATACATTAATTGCATAAACAGTACAACATTGAAGGGAGATTCGCACTATATATTGCATAAAAATATCCTATGAGCTTAGTTAAACATACAAAGTAAGACATAAGGAAAACACAAAATTTGTCCGAGGTATTTAATTGTATCTCTTAAATATTAATAATAAATAGAAAAACTAGAATTTTACAGTTAAAATTACAAAAACAAATTTTTTAAAAATAAATTTATTTTTTTATTTTTTTTACTAGTAAACTAATCTATGGTATAATTAATTTATACAGTGTTAATAATAATAATAATAATAATAATAATAATAATAATAATAATAATAATAATAATAATAATAATTCCTTCCATTTATATAGCTCTTTTTTGGACACTCAAATTGCTTTAACCATTTTTTGGGGGAATGTCCTCATCCACCACCAGTGTGCAGCATCCACCAGGATGACGCAACAGCAGCCATATTGTGTCAGACCCCACACCACACACTAGATGATTGGTGGAGAGGAAACAGAGTGATGAAGCCAATTATGATATAGGGATGTTTAGGAGGCCATGATGGACAGAGGCCAGTGGGCAAATTTGGCCATGATGCCGGGGTTAAACCCCTACTCTTTTTCGAAGGACATCCTGGGATTTTTAATGACCACAAAGTGTCAGGACATTGGTTTAACGTCTCATGCAAAAGACGGTGCTCACTGAGCAGTATAGATTCCCCATCAATATACTGGGGCGTTAGGTCCCACACAGACCACAAGTTGAGCACCCCCTGCTGGTCTCTCTAACACCACTTCCGGCAGCAACCTAGTTTCCCCATGTGGTCTTCCATCCAGGGCGGGCGCAGCCCTGCTTAGCTACAGTGGGCGACCATATGAGAGTTGCAGAGAACTAGCTGCAGCAATTTTAATACATTAATGTTTTCACAATGTTTACTTACATCTGCACACTGTACCTTTGTTACACAGACAAAAACACAACCAAAAGCAGGTAGTGTTGAGAAAGTCATATCATTAAAGATTTTTATGATTAAAGAAATTATGGATGCACCTGGCCGAAAACCAAAACTGAACATTACATTTGAATAATTATTTATTATTTTATTAAATTATAATTTTGTAAGAGTTTTTTCAATTTCAAGAAAATTGAATTAAAAAACATAGATTATAGCTTACTGATTTGAAAAAAACACAAGCCAATAGAAGAACCACATTTGTGACCCTGGACCTTATGTTGCACAAATACATGCTATTGCCAAAAATGCATTGTATGGGTCAAAATCATAGATTTTTCTTTTATGCTCTCTAAGTTTACCTAACTACAACAACTTCCGCTGCTGAGATACTCGAAAATGTGTAACGGGTTCATAATATGTAACATAAAACTCTAATGTACTGTACATAACTGATGAAAAACCCTAAAAAGAACCCAGACAAGGCTCATTCTGAAAACGTACATTCTGCGAAATACGTCCCAGGAGGTACGTTTTTTTTTGCAGTTTTTGTTTTCTCGAATCCACGAGAGGCCGCTGTGTACTGTAAATTTTTTGAGATCTCAAATTTCTCTCGCGAGTGCCATTCGTGCCTGCTGTTCTCGCGCTAACCCACCAGAGGCCGCTGTTGTCTGACTGTTTGACTGACTTAACATCTGACTAACTGATCGACTGACCCACCCACCCACTTCCCTAAACCCAACCAACAATTTTCAAAAGCAATCCAGGAAAAAGAAAATCCCTCGTGTGATTTTTTTTTTTATTTTTTATTTTTATTTATTTTTTTTTTTTTTTTTTATTTTATTTAATTTTTTTTACCACGTCCTCAGATTTTACCACATTCTCACCCTGGTATTTGTTTATTTTCACTCCTCTCTGCATCTCAAGTCCGCCGACGTACATGGCGAGCTAACGGGACAAACTGGTTACAGCAGGAAAGCCATCCACATGGAGGTAAGCGGTCAGCTGGTAAACGCGAAAAGGAATGGCGTCATACCACCCCATAGCGTTCGTTTAAAAAATTAAATGCAACCATATGGACCTCTGGCAACATAATTCGCGGTCTCCAAAAACGTGTATAGGGCTATGTTTTCAGAATGAGCCAATGTTGAAAGAACCATAGTAATGTCAACGAAATAACATAAGATTGAAGTGTCATATATATGGAAGCTTACTGTTAGGTAACATGTTTTTACTTTAGTATTTTACAGGTTTTTAACTGTTAAAATCACTGACATCTTTTACAGTTTATTTTATTTATTTATTTTTTGTGTCTGTTTTAATCATGGGGCGACACGGTGGCTCAAGCGATCGTGTCGGTTTTCTTCGGGTGCTCCGGTTTCCGCCACAGTCCAAAGACATGCGCTATAGGTGATTTAAATAAACTAAATTGGCCATAGTGTGTATGTGTGTGAATGAGTGTATATGGATGTTTTCCAGTACTGGGAAGGGCATCTGCTGTGTAAAACATATGCTGGATAAGTTGACGGTTCATTCCGCTGTGGCGACCCCTGATGAAAAAAGGGACTAAGCCGAAGGAAAATGAATGAATGTTTCAATCATTCATATTCTTTGTTGCCGGTTTCTTTGGTATTGGGTGGGAATGGTCACAATTCAAAGTCCAGCATTCGAGTATTTTCATCCGCATTTAGAGTTTAGAAAATTAATTTGAATGAATGCAGACGGTGCAGTTTAACAGTAACACACACAATGGTGAGTCGAACACTTACATACTGCACAACACACTAGTTTACAGTGCATCAGATACTGCACACAGATCTTGATATGAACAGGAATAGTATGCTGTCACAACACTAAGAGAGAAACTTTCAAGTGCTTAGTCAGTCTGTTGAAGAGCAGATGAGTGAAAATATATCCACACCAAACTTATTCTAAACCTCCAGCTCAATCCCCGGTGAGTAAAAATTTAACAGTCAGAGTTTTGCCTGGCCTGAAAAAGTTTTGGAAAAAACAAATAAACCCAAAATGTTTTGGAAAAGTCATAGAAATGTGTTTAACAAATATCTGTGTACTTTAAAATATTTGAGATGATAATATTGGGTAAGTTTTAATACAATTGCACTGTCCGTCCCTTCATGTGAAGTTCTCTGCGTGGGATAAAAAGCAACTCACAGTTTTAGCATCGCCTCACTTTTAGCAATTCAAGAAATGTTTTGAAATTCAAGAAACTCCAGAGATAAGATACTGTGGGTGCTAAAGGCTAATTTGTACTATACTTGTAAGTCTTGTGAAAACACAAGCCATAATTTCTACAATATTTACACAGGTAGCAATATGCTGTCTAAAACTATTTTACAGGTATAAAAATAAATATAAACTACACAGGTTGTTACATATTTTTTGATATGCTGTAATACATTTGAACGTGCATTTTCTTCTTATTTGCCATGTGTACGTAGACATTACATGAAACATTAGGTCTTGAATAAAAATTTTGGAAAAGTCATGTAATTAATTTTAGTAGTAAAAATGTCTATGAACCCTGAACAGTTTATTAGCCAGTAGCTGACAATAGACATTTTTACTTGCCTCAGCAAAAAAATTGATAAGCATGTTCAAAATCCCACGAAAATTTGCTTATTGTACAAGGGTTTTTTCATAATGAACAATGAATGAGAACAGAGTAGATGATGAGTTTGGAATGACAAGTACGTTGATAACACACAGATTGACTGCTGTTTCACTCCTTTTATAATTGTACCTTCCGTCATACTGGTTTTATTGTCATTATATCAAAGAAGGATCAACAATCAAACAGGCAATATATTCTTTCTAAAACTTAAGACTTCAGCATGTTCTCTGTCAGTATCTCCTCTGTGACTTCCACATTTATTGTCTGTTTCATTCATTCACAGTGACAGCACACCTTCTGCTTCAGTAAAGTCTATTAAATGATCTGGTGTACAAATGTCTGTATGCCCCCACACTTTTATAAGCAAAAACATGATTTTTGGCAGACCGTTGTCTTTCATGACGTCTCTAAAAGCCTGTCGGCCTCTGGACCTCATCCTCGACACTCTGTTACGACTCTGCTTTGTGTCTGAAAAGAGCTCTTTAAGGAGACGATGGGAAAATGTTGTGTGTCCCTAAATGTTTCCCGAACTTCCCTTTAACCTCCCTAACGCCCCCTCTTTCCCTCGCTCTCGGCTGCAGGCTTTCATCTTCCACAGGCGACCGGCTCGCAGGATGATGAGCTTAGCAACAGAGTGCACTTCTGACTAACAAAAAGCAGGATAAATAATCCACTGATGGGCTCGCTGACTTTTCAGAGGGAGAAAATAACTTTTGGGAGGCATTTTCGCTTTGAATGATCTTGCATCTGTGTTCAAATGAAGGACCAGCTCTGAAATGTCCAACCTCGCTTTCCTGAATGCTGCTGTATTAGGCTTCATGAGAGACCATCACCCCCAACCTCAGAGAGTACATTTGAAAATAGGAGCTCTTATTGCTGCCCAAGCCCTTTGAAGACTATTCCTCTTTAGGTTCTCCAAATGGGGATTGGGTAGTAGCTTTTTGTGGATCTCGAACCTTCGTTAATTCGCCATCCTACAGCATTACGTGAAATCTTAATTGGGTCAGATGGTTTTTCATCTGCGGTCGTGTTTGTTTTGCTCCTAATGAGCACTGTTGTTTGGTTCTGAAACACTCAGATGTTCTGCTTTCAGAGAATGTCAATATTTACTCAGGTGCATCTTTCTTTGAAGACCCTATAAACAGCAAACACACGCGGTGCAGAGCTGTCTGTTGGTGGGCTCGATTGAGTCCAGGGGCGAATGGACCGTTGCGTGTGCCCTGTCATGTCCTCCAAGCCGTTGATCTCCGTAGGGTCCTTTGAGATTTACAGACCCCTGGTCGCAACGCCGCTGTCCACTCTCACTGAGACAATGGCCGACAGCCTTTGAACTCCCACTCGGACACAGGCGGCTTGTAGAAGGTCAGGCCATCAAAGGAGTTACAGCGGTCTGAACAAACGGCTCTCTGCTGAGCTGCGGTCGCATCAGATAAAACACATTTCTGAAATGCCCGCCCACCTCCCGCCCCACCTTGAGCCCAGTCATCTTATCGCCCACAGCTCAAGGCACAAGACTTGGCCACCATTTGGGAACAGGCCCAACAGATCTGCTGTTTATTTGGAACTCGCTAAATACGGGTTGCACTTGCCTCCCTCCCACTCTGCCACAGAGGATTTCTGAATCCTTTGGGTTCATCAAAAGCCCGCACTTTGTCACACAATGGCTGGATTGTTAAGGACTTGCAGAACCGGTCCACTAGAGTCTGAGAACCCCCTGCAGAGGTCTTTGGGAGATGAGGGACAAGGTCATGAGTGAGTTCCTCAGAGCTGCGGCTCGGGTCCTCTCAGATACTGGCAACACTCATTCATGCTTCCAAGAGTCTGGAATGTTAACACTCAACATGCTCATGGGACACATCAGAAAGAATGTGTAATTCCGTTTCAGAGAAGGAATTGCTTCATTTCCTTTTATCCCCCCCCCCCCCCCCCCACTCCCTCCCTGAAAAATATTCAGTGAGTTACTTTTGCATATATGCTTTGCATATTCATTTGGTCTTTTTTTTGCTACTAGCATGGTTGTTAGAAGTGGTGGGGATTTTTATTCGTCCAAGTGACTTGGTTTCTTTCATTGGTGCATTTAGTGTATATGTACAATGTATCTTGTTGCTCCTGTAAATAATCGCACGTTTCCACTGAGTGGTATGGTACGGCTCAGTACAGGTCACCTTTATCAGGCTTGCGTTTCCACTGACTAAAGGGTACCAATAGTACCCGTTTGGTGGGCGTGGTGTACGACAGAAAATTTCAGCCGACGTCATTCTCACTCGAGGAAATGTGAAAGTAAAGCTTTACGGGTTGTATGAACAGATGCTTCATGCACATAAATACTTGTGTATAAATGTTCATTACTAACCTTTCTATAAACATGATTTGATTATAACTGCAGATCAATGATGAGAAATAGCCTACTGTAACGTCTGCAATTATATAAAATAAATAAATAAATGCAACATATATGAACACATACAGACCCTTACAGTCTCCGATATGATACCAATTACAGAAAAAACTACACTTTTTGTAGATACATTTTGTCCTTATTTGGGTTCAAAAACAACATGCAACATGTAGCCCACAGTCAATGCAAACCTCTCATCTGTATCTTTAATCTTCACCAGCATATGTATCCTCTGTTAGAAAGTAATTCCGTCATTCCCGAGTTCATAATAGTCCAAAAGGTGAGGATAATAGTTAAACATGGCAGTTTGTTCATGTTTGCTAAAAAAAAATCATTTGTTTCGCGTCAGTCTCGTGTTAGTTTGTTTCTGACAGGATCGGATGTCAGAAGCACTTCAATAATTACGTGCACGTTATTATCATCAGCTCAAGAAGTTTGTTATTTCAAATATAGCGTTTGTTTGCAAGCAAGAAAACGAAACCGCTCGCGCTTTAGACGGGCTCGTAAAAAAGCTTGGGTCGACCATGGCTCGTTATTATATGTATATATTATTACGGTTTAATGTCTCGGCTGTGTATTTAAAAACATGGTGGTTTCTTTGTTTTCATTCTGGCTTGTCCACGAGCGAGTGACGTATGTCTGTAAACCAATAGCGTTCAGCTGCGCGTCTAGCTCCGCCTTTTGGTGCCCTTTTGCCGGGCTAGGTACCCTTTGCAAAGGGTACCCAAAAAGTAGTATGGTACTGTTCGCTTTTAGGTACCTTTTGACAGTGGAAATGGCCATAAAAGTGTACTGAACCGTACCGTACCATACCACTCAGTGGAAATGGGCCATAAGGTTGCTATTACACCTATTGATTTCAGAAGTCATGAAAGTTCACAATTGTCAATACCACAGCAGAATGAGTAACTAAAATCAAACAAAAGGCTCTCAAAATGATTCAGTAAATAAATAGAAACAAACTGTCTTCAATGTAAGAATTAAACTTGATTTGTTTCTTACTAAAGGTGGAGTAGGAGATCTTGTGAAATGCTAACTTTAGCTTGATAGCATTAATTGTGAAGTCATGATCCGGCATCAAATAGGCAACCATAGAAATTATGACACTACGTCATGATTTATGAGAAAACATTGAGAAAACTTTATAGTACTTTATAACAATACAATTTCAAGCTTAACTTTTTGAAAAAAAATTCTATTTTTAGCATGTTTTCAGTTGTGTAGCAAGCATAACGAATAATGTGCAATATTTCATGCACGCAAGGATTTCCACAGTGATTGTTCTTGTCTCTGCTGACATCTATATCCAGACAAGCACTTTGTCCAACATAAGCATAGTGGTTTGCACAGGTCAGGGGGAGGTACAGGAATTATACTAATTGCTGTCGTTTCCCCATAGGTGAGTGCTATTTTCTTATGTTATGTTATTTAACTAAATAATTATCAGAAAAAAAATTATTCTATCTATAAACAGAAATATCCTCTCAACTTCCATGTTCTATATACATTACAGGTACGCAGGGCTTGACATTAACACCCACCAACCCACCAAATGCAGGTAGATTTCAGCTGTGGCGGGTTAAACAAACACTCCCACTAGCCTCTTTGGCTGGTTGAAAATAATTTTTAAATTGTAGTTTTATTAAAGCACGGTTTGGCAATAAGGATAACAGGGCTAACATTAATCATGTGCACGTGATCATCCTTTCATTATCACACACGGTATATTTTTTACCTGCTTTCTTTTGCTTACAGTTATTGTTGTTAATATGGTTTAAATATAATTTTTTTACAGTAACATTGCTTTAATATGAGATTAACTTCGCATTTATGTGTAGTTAACTGGTGTTCTGGGACCTTTAGCCAGAACAGATTCCTAAGCATATTTTAGATACATGACAATAGTTCTTTTTTAAATGTAAATTATTTTTTTAAGAAAAGTAATGTTGAATTAAAAAGTGCATCTATACAGCTATATTTTGCTTGTTTTGACACATTATTTAAAATTTGTGTCTAAGAAATATTATCATTTATGGTGTGGTCAGAGATAAATTTGGTAAATCCTTATTTCTGAGCCCTGAAAAGTCATGTGAAATAAAAACTAATTGCAATGCAACACAACCCTCGTACACAACACACACAAAAAGTGAAATGAATGAAGAGGCATGTGGACATAACACAAAATCTAAATCAAGTAATTTTAGCATGCCAAAGTCAAATTTATGCATATAAAACATATTTTTCCAACAACAAAATTGTGGCTAGTGAAAATGGCGAGTGGCTAGTAATGTTGGAAATATACTAGCCACAGTGGCTGGTGATCAAAAAAGTTAATGTCAAACCCTGCAGGTACGTTACCAAGACAATGACTGACTCTTAAATTTTTTATTTTTTATTTTGAATGTGCTCGCTGCTCCTTACAGCGCTTGTGTTTAAACAGAATTTCATCTCATTTTACGCTTGAACAACTAAATGAATGCTTAGGTCTGTTGAACTGACTATATTTTGATTAGTTTACATTATAGATGCTTCAAAAGGAACCGTATAAAGTTAAAAATAGTCACATCAAGTTTTTTAATTGCTAAAAAAACAATGCCATGCATATAGCCCATTCATAAAAGGACACAATCTACTTAAGCTTTGCATGACTAAAATGTTTTTAAAACATTCATACCTGTCTAAAAGAAATACTGCACCATGGTGTCATCCAACTGCATAGTTCCCTCCAGTATGCAAAAGCAACTCCGATATTGATTCAGGATTTAGAACATGCTCATGGTTTTGATCCAGCTTTTTTCGTGAATGTGCAAATAACATCTCTATCTGCATGAACAGGGTGTGCTGATATGCAAATTTACGTTTGTTGACAGACAGTTCGGGCTACCTAATGTAATTTTTGTAGTTCTCTGCCTTACCCAGAATATAAAAATACAATTAAATGCATTTAAATCATGTGCTTTAATCATTACTATCAGAATGTGAAGAGGCTTTTAACCAGCACAACAAAAATGTTTCTGAAGACAATCACCTATTGCACCTTTAAAGCTACAAAAGTCAAGATCCGTGAATGATTTTGTCCTTGATGTTTGTTGTTTGATTATAAATGATTGGTACAGTTGGCAGCAGAAATATAGCCCATTGTCACTTTATGAGCCCCACGAATACGTTATTGGGCCAAAGTCCTGTACACAGCAGATCTCACAACTCAACCTGCAATTAGAGGGACACAACGTTAGCATTAGCTCAACCGTAAAAGATATGGGTGTTATATTAGACAGCAATTTAACTTTGGAAAATCATATTTCCCATGTCACAAAAATCGCCTTCTTTTGTCTGAAAAATATCGCTAAGCTACAGTGTACTTACTAGGTCAAGGAAATATGACCATATCATCCCAATTTTATCCTCCTTACACTGGCTTACCTATAAAGATTTAAATAATCTAGCTCCTGTTTATCTAACCAACCTTCTGTCTCGCTACAATCCAACCCGCTCTTTAAGATCTCAAAACTCAGGGCTTCTGGTAGTACCCAGAATAGCAAAGTCTATTAAAAGTCTACTTGTTCATTTATTAGATAACAAATAAAGATGAATAAGTTCTGTGTTTTGATACATGTTTGAATGTTTTTGGCCATTTATGCACTTGCATTGAGCTCTGAGGCAAGTTCTCTTTCGTCCTTTTAAAAAATATGGAAAAATATAATACACTTCAACAAATCAAGGAGGTCCCATGTTGTATAAGGCACGTTGCATGCTTTTACTGGTTTCCTCAAGAAATTGTGCTTTGCAGAGAACCAAATGCAGACTGCTGGAAAGGGGGCAGGATATGACACATAATAATCATTTTATCTAGATAATTTTTTTCATGATGCTTGAAAGCCAAAATCGAAACTGAATTTTGATTAATTTCACAGCCCTATTTTTAAGTTGTAATTGGATTTTGTTGTTAAACATTGATTATTCAGACTTTTTTCTACCCTATTGTCTCTTCCTGTTTCCAATAGTGATTCAAATTAAACAAAATAATTAATAACCTTTGGTCTGCAGACCTCTTTTCATAAATGACCTACCTTTTGTACCATTTTGAGTAGTTTGATTATGAACAAGTGCCAGTTCATTCAGCCAAGATGTTCAAACTCAAAACAGAATTAAATGCGTTCATCAATTGATACAGTATTTATATGCAAATGTATTTTAATTATATGCAGTTTGCTCATGCTATGGTCTGTCTTTGAAAGCAGGGATAACACTTCTTTCGTCACATAATGCCCAAAAGAGAGCCCTGCAAGTGAAAAAAGAATATGTAAGTGCATGAAAATGAATGATTTGTTTTGTTGAAAACCTAAATACTACTTGTCAGCGGGGTCATGGGTATGTCTTCTGAAGTGGTCTTCCTTCCCAGAGCATAATGTGAGATTCATACGGGTTTGTCATCCTCTGCTTTAAGCTTACGCTACTGTTACAGATAATATACTTAAGCAAAAAGCCTTCACCAAAGAAAGGGCCAAAAATGGGGATCTTGCCCACCACCCTCCACCCCCATCCGCTAAATGTCGGCTTCAAAGCAGCAAATTCCAGCATTCAGTGACGCAGGAGAGGGCGAGTTCCTTCATGGTCATGCTTGTGAATAAGAACATTATCCTCTGTAATCTGCAGCCAGCATTAGCTTGTCATATGGAAGCACCGCAAACCTCTATTTAAACTCCGTTCCCACTGAAATGTATTTATGGCTCTAGATTAGCTGGAGAGTCTGGGACATAAACATTCTGTCATCCGTCATCTCAATGTCACGAACGCTTCATGTTTGTAGTGTTGTTTGCTAATTCGAACATCACTAGTACTATTGCCCATGCTTTGGTTTAGTGATCTGAACAAATCTCTGAAGGGTGTGATGCATCGAGACGACATAAAGAAGGCAACTGTGTTGTTGCGTATGCCTGCATGGGCCAAACAGTTGCGCTTGAACACACCGCAAAGCCAATGAGGAATTAAACCTTCCATACCAGCAGATGGCAGTAGTCAGTATTTAAAAATTTTTAAATAGCAGATTGTACCTTGTTCACTCATTCACTAATCCTAAATCATAACCTCATTCACTGTTCCCTACATTATTCCACTAATAAAGTCCACTTAAAGGACTGAATGAAAAAAGTAAGTGAATTGGAGTGCGCTGGAAGGGATGCCATTTTGTTTGTGCTTAGATTTAAAACATCTTGGTCAGACCCTGTCATAGTTTGAATTATGCAATATTTAAAGTCTGTGTGAACCAGAAGTTGCTGAGACTTTTATTTCAGTATGTTAATTCTAACTGAAACCTAATATTAAAAAAGGGAGCGGGGCTTTCTTTTGGAAATCATTCCCTCGTAGCAAACTAAAGGCTGATTTATACTTCTGCGTCAAGCACACACGTATGGTCCGGCACAGCCTTCGAGCGGTCGCATAGCCCTCGCTGTGGCTGGCCAACGTGCACCTCTCAAAATATTTAACTACCCACCGCAATGACGTGTAGCTCAAGCTCTGTGATTGATCAGCTTGGGAGCGGTAAAGAGCATGGGCGGTGCTGAGAGCCGCGAGCCTGATGGAGTGAGTGTTTACAAGTGTGGAGTTCCATGAAGGAGCTCTAGATGGAGACTTTTGTTTTGTTTTATTCCAGCCCATATAGCGTATTGCAGTTGAGTGGACTATATGGAACAAAAATGAGTGAGCAAATTTAGACATTGACGAAAATAGCCCTCTTGTGAAATAATTTTTTATTTATTTATTTTTTTCTATTTTTTTCAAATATAAGTTATGTTTAACAGAGCAAGGAGGTTTTCGTCCAAATCGAGGATTTGTCGTATAATATTTGTTTCTTCTGGAGAAAGTCTTATTTGTTTAATTTTGGCTAGAATAAAAGCAGGTTTTAAATTTTAAATATTATTAGCCCCCTTAAACCAGGGGTTTCCAAATGTTTCAGCTCACAAACCCCAAAATTACAATGCCAGTGTCAGGAAGTTGTGTCAGGAAGGTGTCAGGAAGTTTAACCTTTTGCCATAAACTCAGTGTGCTGTGTCTTTAATATAAGGTAATCACCCCAGGGCTTGCAAAAATCAAAAGGCTGATGGCTTTTATTGGCATGTTGTTTTTGTAGTGTAAAACAAAGATTATGGATAAAATATGGTAATTCTAATAGACTTCTAATAATTCTAATTAACCTAATTAACCTAGTTAAGTCTTTAAATGTCACTTTAAGCTGAATACTAGTATCTTGAAAAATATCTAGTCAAATATAATGTACTGTCATCATGGCAAAAATAAAAGAAATCAGTTATTAGAGATTAGTTCTTAAAAACTATTAAGTTTAGAAATGTGTCAGAAAAAAATTAAACAGAAACTGTACATGGTTTGTGTTTATGTCCTCAGATTTTGGACCGCAAGAATGGTGAGATCGACGAGCTAAAGAGCCTGTATCGTGGGAAGCAGAAGGAGGTGGAGGAGACGATTCGGCGACTTGAGAAGCGAGGTGAGTGGAGAGTAAAAAAGAGCTTGTGTTTATATACTCTCTCTTGTCAGTGGTGTTGCCCAATGCACCCCAGCTGAACACCACTCCCAAAACAGCCTTCAAGTGTTGGCTCAGAAGACCCAGACGGACATGTAGCACAGCATGGACCACACGGACTCACAAAGAGGCTTTTCTTACCATTCAGGGAAAGCAGGATCTGTGATTTGATGGCTTATGTTTGGCCTTTTCTTCTTCTTGCTAAAAAAAAATAAATAAATAAAAAAGCAAAACCAACCAGTTTTTTACTCTGAAAGAAAGATTGGCTTTGTGCTTGCTTTAAATACTGTACATAAATTAAGTTGTTGTACAGCTATATTTTGGAGAATAATTCTATTTGACACTTATTTTGATGATCGCAAGATCTTGAGCCAAAATCAGTTGAGTGTGAAATTAATTTTAGAAGCAGAATGTTTTTGTTTTGTTTTGCAAATACTGATTAGCAAATTTTAAACATAGCAGTATTTAAAAACAAGTTCTACTAACTTATTTAATTGTACTAATTAATTTATTTTGTCTTTGCCATGATGACAGGCAAAGATAAATAATATTTTACTGGTTGTTTTGCAAGATACTAGTATTAAAGCTTAAAGTTCCATTTAAACTAGATTAAATTGGTTAACTAGGCAAGTTACTGTAGGTAGTAGTTTGTTCTGTAGTCAATTGAATTTTTTTTTTATAAATTATTGTTATTTTTATTATTACAGCCATGCTAAAATAAATAAGATTTTATCCAGAAGAAATATATAATGTGAAATATAGTGAAAAAATAAAGTTACTTACCAACACTTACAAACTTCATTCATTCATTTTCTTTTCGGCTTAGTCCCTTTATTAATCTGGGGTCGCCACAGCGGAATGAACCGCCAACTTATCCAGCATATGTTTTACGCAGCAGATGCCCTTCCAGCTGCAACCCATCACTGGGAAACATCCATACACGCTCATTCACAATCATACATTACGGACAATTTAGCTTACCCAATTCACCTGTACTGCATGTCTTTGGACTTGTGGGGGAAACCGGAGCACCCGGAGGAAACCCACGCCAACACGGGGAGAACATGCAAACTCCACACAGAAACGCCAACTGACCCAGCCGAGGCTCGAACCAGCGACCTTCTTGCTGTGAGGCGATTGTGCTACCCACTGCTTTTTCTTTAAATCATGGCAAAATCACTTAAATAACCTTTTATGACTTGCTGATGTAAAACACCTCACCTTAGATCATATAACACTGCGATACTCGTTTATCTGTTGTTTTCACACGTATTGTTTGTGTTCGGTGAGGCCTGGGGTGCGAGCAGACTGAGAGATGCCCTGTGGCCAGGCCTGAATGTTTGTGTCTACCTCCCTCTCTCCCCTGTAGTTCAAAGCCTGCTGCGAGAGTCCCAGGTCATCCGACAGACCAAAGAGAAACAGATCAGCGAGCTGAAGAAAATGTCTGATCAAAGTGCTGAATCTCTGAAAAACGAATGGGAGAAGAAGGTAAGGAAGGGTTGAAAAGGCTCAGGTTTCCATAGGCCCGTCCCTCCAGCAGCCAGAGCTTTGAACACACTTGAACGCTCATTGAGTTTAGAGCTCAGCCAATCCCGTCTGAGTCGCAGAAAGAATCCCAAAAATCCATCTTCTCTGAGATGCGTATGTTTATTGCAGAGATAGAAAAGAAAAGCTCAGAAATTCTCAAGGTTTTTCCCAGAGATTCTGGCCCTGCCTTTGTACAGGCATTTGGTTGAAGGGTATCTTGCTTCAGGTCTTATAAAACATTCCCTTTGTTCTCTGCTTCTAAACATACTATTCTTTAGGCCTCATGTTCATGGCTCAACAATAAGGATGACCAGATGGCAATATGAAATCGTCTTTAGTTTGCTGGCCAGCTCTTTTTATGTCATACACATTCATTTTGTTAATTATGATCAATTAAACGGTCACACTTTACAATAAGGTTTCATTAGTTAAGGTGTACAGCACATATTAGTCATAATTCAACATTTACTAATGCCTTATTAACATCCAAATCCATGCTGGTTAGCATTGGTTAACGCACTGTGGTTAACATTAATAATGAACAACTGTATTTTTATTCACTAAACTTAACTAACATGAATTAATACTGTAATAAATGTATCGTTCGTTGTTTGTTCATGTTAGTAAATACATTAACTAAAGCAACCTTATTGTAATGTGTTACCAACCGAACATTATTGTTAATTGAGCTGAATTAAATTACTATTGTTTGCTGTTATGACTTTAAAGTTTACCTCTAGGGGTTACAGAGGTATCAATTTGATGTGACTCAATTTGATGAGAGTTGGTGGCAATAATACCAAAACGACAACCAAATATGCCAAAAACAAGTAAATTTATTTACAAAAGTGAGAAGAATTTGAACAGCAAAATATTATGCACAAGTTGAAGTATCTTACAAATGAAAATAATTTAATTAATGGATGTTGTTAAGTGAAAGATGATTACAAGTGGTGCCAAATAAAAGAAAGCAATATAACAAAACAAAGCAATATAACAAAAATTGAAAATTATCCTCTAAACTGCTAAATAGAAAATAAACAAAACATCTTCAGCATTTGCACGCCATATCTAAACTACACTTCTAACAAAAATACATATAAAACTTACATCGAGTGCCGCTCACTTCTAGACTTGTGTATATAGCAACATAGGCTCATTTTGAAAACGTAGCCCTATATACATTTCTGTAGATTGCGAATTATGTAGCCACTGCTTACGTCTGTATGGATGGCATTCCTGCTGTTACCAGTATGTCCAGTTAGCTCGCCATGTACGTCGGTAGACTTGAGACACAGAGAGGAATTGACCACGACGATGGGGTTCGAGTCTGGCGAAGAATGGTTCCAGAAAGCAGGTAAGACCAAAACAAAGCCAAAAAGTTAAATAAACAAGTAAATAACAGGTTGAGAATGTGGTAAAATCTGAAAATGTGGTAAAAATCAGGCGAGGGCTTTTCTTTTTCTGGATTGCTTTTTAAAACTGTCGGTTGGGTTTAAGGAAGTGGTTGGGCCGGTCAAATGGTGCTTTTGAAAACACTATTGGTTGGGTTTAGGGAAGGAGGAGGGTGGGTCATTCGATCGGTCAGTCAGTCATTCAGTAAGTCAGTCAGTCGTCAGCGGCCTCTGGTGGATTTACTTAAGAATAGCCGGCGTGAATGGCACTCACGAGAGAAATGTGAGATCTAAAAAAGCATACCTTTGGTGGATTTGCGAAAACAAAAACTCTCCAGAAATGTATATAGCGGTACGTTTTCAGAATGAGCCTGGGTTGGTATATAGACATAGGAGTTTTCTGCGTGTTGCGAGATGTAGGTCACTTGACTTTTAAACTCCTCGATTCCCAGGGGAATTCAGAACTGATGATCAGGCATCATGAAACAAACATGTACAAAACAGTAACTGAAACAAGAACAAAATCAAACTGAAGTCAAATCAACATAATATCACATAACACAAGACAAAAACACACAAACAGGGCAGAAAGGCAAGCAAGGCAAAAAGCAAGAGAACGAGCTTTTACGTTCGCGTCTCTTTAAACTTTGGGCTTCCTTCCTGATTTGCAGCAAATGTGATGACGTCACAGAGTGTAATGATGATTGACATCTCCATGGTTGAATGGGAAACTGGAATAGCCGATCCTAAGAGAATTGACAGAGAGAGATAGAGCGCACAAGCAAAACAACACAGGCGCATACTGTAACATTTACTAATTGTAAACTATTGTAACATGTTTGTTGATTTACATAAATATTGAAAAATAATCTTTTCTGATTCTAATGTGTTTGTTTTATCTGTTAAAAGTATGTAGATACTATATTTAGATAATTTTTTTTACAGTTTCAATAATATATCAATAATATATTCTTGTATTAATAACATAATTGTTTTTTCATAATTTTTTTTCTTCAATACTCAATATGCAAACATGATTGCTGAAAGAAACGTAATGTTTTGTAAATAAATATCCATAAAATTGATGACAAATATCTACATGATAGAAACATGACATCTGAAAATGGCTAAATATGGAGTTATCTGTTTTGTTTTTCAAATAAACTTATGATATTTCGGTCACGTTACAAGGTTTTATTAGTTAATGTTAATGTTAATCTAATGTATTTACTAACATGAACTAATTAATACTGCGTTTATTAACCATAGTTCAACATCTTCTAGTATTTTCATTAATTTACATGAAGAAACACTGTAAAAAATGTATTGTTCATTGTTCATGTTAGTAAATGCGTCACAATGACATCACCTATTTACTATATAATTGGAGGTTAACTATGCTTATATATAATAACTTTAACTGTTAAAAGCTATTAGTTATTACTTAATTAGTTAAAGTTATTAGTAACCAGTAAAGTTATGGTAAATAATAACCTTAACTTTTCTGATTTTGATTGTAATGCAATAATGTGCACTTTGAAACAATAATTATTGTGAAAAGCGCTATACAAAAACTTGAATTGAAATGCATTAGCTAACATTAACTAATACAACCTTATTCTAAAGTGTTACCAATATTAATATATATACTTATTCATTTTTACATAGGTTGATTTAGTGTAAAAAAACAAGTCTTGTAGTATGTTTTAATATTAGTTTATGATTTATTAGTTTAGTCCATTTATTATAATACCATTTATTATTTTAAAATATGTTGTTGCATGCAGAGAAGCATACCTCGGGCTATATTTTAACGATCTAGGTGCAAAGTCTAAAGCGCATGGTGCAAAAGCATTAAGGGTGTGTCCAAATCAAATTGTTTTGAGCATAACGTGCATTAAATCAATCAGAGTCTCATCTCCCATACCCATCTCCCATGGTTAAACAAACCATCTGCAGCCTCCTTCATTCGGTCACTTTCTCTTTACTTTACTTTTACTCTTTACTTTACTTTCGTGGAAACGGTGGAAACTCACTCCACTGAAGACATCCATTAGCCTACATATTTAATTTTGTTTGTTAAGCGCAAAGATTTGTTTCAAAACTAAGTTCAGTTCTAATTTTTCAGCAAACGAATAAATGAACAATAATAACAAAGTGTGGTAAAAAAAACTGAGTTATATCAAAACACACGTCCTATTCTTATGCCCCATATGTTGATGCAGACGTCTTTAAAACCCCTCAGGTGGAGAAATCTAAACTGGTTTTTATTAAAACAAATATAATTATGCATATAATAAATACCCATGAGTCCACAAAGTTGCGCAAATGGATTTGCTATTTAAACAACATGGCACAAAACATGAAAATTAGGGTTGCCCTGGTCTGAAAATAGCAACAAATCCAGCCATACACGTCTTGTGCCTTATTGCACTCCTCAAGTTTATTGTAAATAGTCTTAAGAGATTTAGAATTTTTTTTAATTCTTATTTTCTTGAGTTCAAGTATCTTGGGGTTTTGTTCACGAGTGAGGGAAGGATCGAACATCAGATTGACAGGCGGATTGGTGCAGCAGCAGCAGTAATGCGGTTGATGTACTGGTCCGTTGTGGTGAAGAAGGAGCTGAGCCGAAAGGCAAAGCTCTCGATTTACCGGTCAATCTACGTTCCTACTCTCACCTATGGTCATGAGCTTTGGGTCATGACCGAAAGGACAAGATCTCGGATACAAGCGGCCGAAATGAGTTTCCTTCGCAGGGTGGCAGGGCGCACCCTTATAGATAGGGTGAGGAGCTCTGTCACCCAGGAGGAGCTCGGAGTAGAGCTGCTGCTCCTCCACATCGAGAGAAGCCAGCTGAGGTGGCTCGGGCATATGTTTCGGATGCCTCCTGGACGCCTACCTAGGGAGGTGTTCCAGGCATGTCCCACCGGGAGGAGGCCTCGGGGAAGACCCAGGACACGCTGGAGGGACTATGTCTCTTGGCTGGCCTGGGAACACCTCAGGATCCTCCCGGAGGAGCTGGAGGAAGTGTCTGAGGAGAGGGAAGTCTGGGTTTCTCTCCTAAGACTGCTGCCTCCGCGACCCAGCCCAGGAAAAGTGGTAGAAAATGAATGAATGAATGTTATTTTCTTCTTCTGGAACTGCACTGATGATCTGTATTAACCTGTTAGCCAGCACCCAACTTATGAGCATTTACACCTAACTTTAAGATAGTAAACGTTTCATGCTAAAAAATATAAAAGGTTATACATTATAGCGAGAAAGAAAAATTGTACCGTGTGTTTTCATATACAATTGGTTCCAAATACATTGGTTCCTCCTCTCTGGCAGCTGCATGCGGCAGTGGCGCATATGGAGCAGGAGAAATCTGAACTGCAGAAGAAGCACACGGAGAACATCCAGGAGTTGCTGGAGGACACCAACCAGCGGCTGGCCAAGATGGAGGCAGAGTACAGCGGCCAGATGCAGGCCACTGTGAGTGCATTCAAACAAACACCAACAATACTGAATGGGAAAATGATGCGCCTTGTGATTTTGTGTGTTGTCTAAATGTATAAGCTACTTGTGGAATTCACCGTGATGAAACAGGCGGAGTTTGTATAGCAAGTACTGTTCTCACATTTTCAACTGTTGATATTTGATGAATTATCCAATAAGAGGTACTTAGAACAATGCACTGCAATTAAAAAGCTGAGCCACAGTCTTAAACTCTTAGACATGCTAACGTGTCTTGGGCAACTGTGAACTAATGGTTCAATTTCGATTTTGATAATTTTTCTGCTGTAGCAACTTCTGCATTTGACCAGTAACCACTAAAGTTAAGAAGCTATTTTAAATTTGCTATTTGTTACATAATAAAAACACTTATTCAAGGCAAACAAAGCAAAAATAAATTTGATAAATAATATATTTTTTATTAAAATTAAGGACATTAATTCAGCTGAACAG
>CAIGQW010054150.1:610831-625741 GCA_903798125.1 Danio choprae | reverse complement strand
TTTGAGTGGTATTGGCTAATTTCTGATTAAGCTGAGCCTCTGTGATTGGCCATTGCATTGAAAGGGGACCTATCATGCATAAATCACTTTTATAAGGGGTTTAGTATGGCAAAAGTCCATGAATATAACAACTTATATTGGTAAAACATTTTTTATTTTCTTTTTCATATTCACACTTCATAAAAATCTGGCAGAAACACTTTGATTGACATTTTCCCTTTGTACGTGTCATCAGAGGGTGAAAGCCTCATCCATTAGTGACGATCTCTCCCTCATTAGCATTGGACGCTAGTCTTGTTTTTGAATTTACCACTATGCTGACACATAGGTATTTGTACCTCTGCCCTTTTTTTGAATGAGGGCTGGGTGCACAATCTAATTCAAATCTCATTTGAATCTCATTTCTGTGATTGGATATAGAACGTCTAATCTACAGAGCACAAATACACACTGGAAAGTTTGACTAATCTGTTTTGCCAGTATGCCATAATTACAGTTTCAACCAAAAGTGTATTGCTTTTGACTGACCTGAAGAGCAACAGTTTGAATGGTCCTCAGCCACTACCTGATTAACAGCACATCTGAAACAGGCCTGTAAAGAGCAGTGGTTCTCATCCATGTTCCTGGAGTGCCCCAAACACTGCACATTTTCATGTCTTCCTTAGTTGTTTTTTTTTTTCTAATAAGCTAAGGGGGACACTAAGGCCCAATCCCAATTCTATTTTTGTTTCTATTTAAATGCATATTTTTTAAAGCAGTTTAATGATTCAAAGCATAAAGGTCATTAAATGCGACTACACATTACTTTATGGCGAGCTTTCGACCTACTGTGCCAACCGAAGTAAGAACAAGTTTAGTTAAAAACTAGCTAGTAGATATTAAGCCTCTAGTGTGGAATTTATGTTCCAGTTTAAGCAAGAAAGTACGAACAGCTGGTGTAACCCTACCCTAATGTGTAGAGGTGTGCTTAAATAATTAGTTCACCCAAAATGTTTTAATTCTGTTAATAAATACTCACCCTTATGTCATTCCAAACCCGAGACTTTTGTTCATCTTTTAAACAAAAATTAGGATATTTTAGATAAAATCCTAGGGCTCCCTCCTCCTCCATAGACAGAAATTGTCCAGAAACGTTCAAAGTCCAGAAAAGGAACCAAAAATATTTACAAAACCAAGTAACTTCACTGTTTCAACTGTAATCATATGAAGCTCCAAGAACACTTTAAAAAAAGACTTTGTTGATTAACTTAGTTTGTTTATTTACACTTTGTTCAGAAGACATTGCCAAACAAAGTCATTTTTATTTATTTTCTTTTTTTTTTTATGAAAAAGCGTGTTCTTGGAGCTTCATATGATTACAGTTGAACCACCAAAGCCACATGGAATGATTTTGGCTCCTTTTTCTGGACTTTGAATATCTCTGGACAATTGCTGTCTATGGAGGATGAGAGAGCTGGGATTTAATCTAAAATATCTTTTTAATAATAAAATAATAAAAAAAATTTGTTAAAAAGATGAACAAAGGTCTTTGGTTTGGAACAGCATGGATAAATGATCCATGTAATGAATGATTCTGGTCCCTTGCTGTCTATGGCATATGAGGGAGCTCTCAGGTCTACTGGTGCGTTCACACCAGACATAGGTAAAGTGTCAAGCGTGAGTGATTTACATGTCAATGCAAAGATGCGAATAGACGTCATGCGACATGATTCGCACAAATGAGGTGGCACGAATAGCGCGATTTGCGCAAATGAAGCGGCGCGAATTGAGCATTTTGTGTGTTTGATGTGCTTAACGCGCGATTAGCTCATGTTGGAAAATCTGAAATTTAGCGGACATTTGCGCCACGTTAACCAATTAAGAGCTTCCTCTTGTAGGGACGTGATTATGACTGCAGAGCGCCTGCAGTTGGTGTCCCAAGGGGAAATCTTCCTGCCGACATGGGACAGCAGCTCATCAGGTCAGCTCAGTCGGAAGCACCGCTGAAAGCTTCCATCATCCAGGTATAGTTTCTGGAGGAGTTGAGGAACTTACAGAGCTGGGTGCACCTCAGAAAGAATCTAGTGTTCTCAGACATGGCGCTGAACGAATCTGTTTTTCAACCTTCCTAAAGCACATAAAGCACAGCTACTCTCTCAATAAAATCCATGTTAGCCTTTAGCAACAAAACTAGAGTCACCGGGCAGACAGAAGCCACCGATGACGCGAATCCGCATCTATTGTGAAGGGAATTTGACGCGCGAGTGAAGAGAGTAAACTCAAAATTTCACATCTGGTGTCAACACAGCATATCGCTTTAACTAAGGGGAAAATGTGCAGCATTAGGCTTATTTAGAAATGTGTTTAGGACCAATGGGAATAAAGCATGTTTCTTTGTCTTGATTTTTGTATCATTCTCACACCATGTAAATGTTGTGCATTAGGGGTATGCCTGAAACATGAAGTTTTCGATGAAAGCCATACCACCCGAGAGCTTTAAAGGGCTTTGTCAGTGTGCCTGAGATGAGCCAGGACACGCGTCCATCCGTAGCACAGGGGCAATGAGTTTTGCTCATTACAAATTAGCATTCAGCGCTGCTGTCACACAGGTAAGAGAACACAGTGAGACAACCGGCCGCAGTCTGTCAGCAGGGCTGAATTTAAGAGACTTCAAATGCATGCCGACCCTACAGAGTAAGACCCTTCTTTAATAATTAAACACAGCACATTTCCAGGCAGGGCCCCAGATGAAAGGCCCTTCTGTCATTGGAAATTAGGTTCTCCCATTCTGTTGGTTTAGGCTGACCCCGCCAACCTCTCCCCCCACAGCCCCCTCCTCTTGTCCTACCTCTTCTCTCCTCATAGGCTGCTGTTGTCAGTATGTCAGCTGAGGTGAGATGCTGTGTGTTGTTTCTACTTTGCGTTTGATGTCTCAATACTCCAGCCTTTGAAAGCCTTTGTTTATCTTTGGTTCTTTCATCATTCTTTTGTGCGGCACGCTCTGCTGCTATCCCGATTCCTCAAAAAAGCTCTTCAAAGCTGCGTGGAGTCACATCGGCCGTATTTCATATCTCTTGGACAGGCGAGATCGGTGCACCAATGGGTGCTTATCTGTGTACCCATGGTTCCTTGCGTGAAGATAGGTTGTGGCTGCTCTTTTGCCTTCATTCCGCTTAATATTCCCAACATTCATTGGTGGTGTGATCTGCAAGTTTTGAAGCTCAGAGCAATGCGCCAATGTCAGTTTTCAATAGAGGTAGCAACACGCTGAATATTGATGACAAAATACATATTCATCACAGCTGGGACCCGGTGGAGATTGATGACTTCAAATCCATTGATGTCAAAGCAGAGTCTACTCGAGAGATGCGAATACCAGTTTAAGTAGTACTTGAGCGCGCCAGCCACCAACATCCATTTGCCCAAAACAATCAAACGATGCATTGAAGTCATTACTGTATAGCCACTTGATGCACAAAAATGAAAACATTTATAATACTGGTATTGACCTTATTCTGAAATGCCCTCGTTTTTGTGATGTTTTAGAACTTCCTATTCATTTGCCTATGGGAGAAATGACTAGGATTAATAAACAGCAGAAACCAGTCAAACTACTTTCTCTATGAACAAGTGTGTTCATGACTAAACATAAAAAGTAATAATAATAAGAAGAAAATATCAGTTTGCAACATCAAGCAGCATAACAAGCTGTTTTTAATGTCTAAAGTTTAATGGAAGTGAATGAGACCGGAGCCAAGAAAGATTCTGATGGCGGCACCAGCTCGTATGTGACGAATAAGGTCAATAAGGTCAAAGAAAAAAAAACCCAAATAAACCTATTAGCCATTTTATGCATTTAGTCTGAACAAGATGGTTGTGGCCCATCTAAAAAAATATTTTTAGCTGTTCTGCAGAGGTGAGCAAGCAATCTGACCCAACAGACCAACAAATCAAGCAGCATCATAATTTATTCAATTCTGTAACTTTTAAGGTAAAAAACCCTCAGGTTTGGTTCCCAGTATTGTACCATTTAAAATATGGTAATAATCTGCCAATGGGGTAAGCAAATTAATCTTGTTTTTTCTTTTGTCATAAGATAATTTTGCTTATCCCATTGGCAGGTTATTTTGCTTGTTTTAAAGAAAAACATACTTAATTTCACCATATTATTTCTTAAAACAAAAAATATGTTTTGCTTGTCTAGAAAATGCTTATTAAGAATTTTTAGATATTTAGACTAGAAACAAGACAAGAAAGCATTTTTTTGCATTGCATATTTACATCTACATTAACATCTACATCTACCTTAGTTACACTGACAAAAAACAATCAAAAGCAGGTGATGATGATAAGACTGTAATATGATGAACAAATGCTCATCTCAAACAGCTTTTCTTGATTCATGATTGAAGTCAACAAGTTATTTTTCAGTGTCATTCACACAATGTCTTTCGGATGAGACGATAAAACGAGGTCCTGACTCTCTGTGGTCATTAAAAATCCCATGGCACTTTGCTTAAAGAGTAGGGGTGTAACCCCCGGGTCCTGGCCAAATTCCCTCCATCAGCCCTTACCATCATGGCCTCCCAATCATCCCCATCCACCAAACTGGCTCTATCACTGTCTCTCCACTCCACCAATAGCTTGTGTGTGGTGAGCGCATTTACCCGTATATCATTGATTACGGTTAATGAGTAACATAAAAAACAGTAGTGTCTGATTCAATGAGTATGTATCATAACTGTAATCCAAAGAATGTCTATGTCTAGTTGCTCCTCTCTGTGCATTGCAAGATTATTATTAGTATTATAATCTAATGTTATCATTTATGAAATATTTTAAATGTACTTAAATTAGTAATTAAAGCTGTATGTGTAATGCCAGCTACAGATAAACTCACAAGGTGTCAATGTAGGAGTCAAGAGGAATGTAAACGATTGAACAATGAGATTACAGTTGTATATCACATATCACTTACAAGAACACTTATTGATATGATTTGAAATATATGCAAACTGAACATAGTAACATATAATGTCCCTGTTTCAGATAAAATCAATCAAAATAGAAGTCTCAGATGTGTATTATCTATTGCGTTTGCTGTGATGTAATCATAAACGCACCGACTTGTAGCACATACCTGCAGTTTGTTATTCTTCTGCTATTTTGCCTATAACTGTTCCTGCAAATGCTGGTACAAGTAGGTTTTTATTAGACCTTTCTTGTTAGATTATTTGAATGTACTGTAGACTATACCCCTATAAAACATATCAGATAAACATGGTTTGGGTTGAGAAAACATTTGCCTTGTCCAACTTAATCCTGTAGATTTACCTCATACATCATTGGGAAGATTAGACCCTTCTTATCAGGGCATGCTACAGAACTCCTCAGTCAAGCTCTGGTTCTGTGCAGACTGGGCAACTGCAATGCTCTCTTTACAGGCCTTCTAACCACAACTATCAAACTGCAAAAGATCCATGTGACATCGAAAATGTTTTTTAACAAACTGATAAAAGCCTGCCACACTTCTGTTTATCATAGATAATTTGAATGCACTGTAGACTATACGCCTATAAAACATATCAGATAAACATGGTTTGAGTTGAAAAAATATTTGTCTGAAGGGAGGATGTGCATTTTTTTTCTCATTGTTTTGAGTGAGTGTTCATAAACAGTTGTTGATCTGTATCTTCAGAGAGGGCTGATATGTGTACCGTATATGTGTAGGAAAACACACACATGTTTTTATATCGTCCTCTTGCCAACTAAGACGTGCTCTCAGATGAGGGCATTTGGGATAAGGACATGTCCAATCTCATCTGTACAGCTTTCCAATAAGATGGTGTTATCACAATCACTTTTACATCAATAGCTGTTGTCGAGTAACTGAAAGAAAATAGTTTGTATGATTGTTTTCTTCAGTTGATTTAAAATGCTGGCTTTTTTTCTGGGATTACAGAATTTCTACAAAGTATGTTGTACACTGTAAACTCGCTAACTTTTTTGTCACATCCATAACGTATGCTTATTTTCCTTATTTAAAATCTAAAACATGTTTACAGATTGATATTTTTCTGATACCATAACTCTGTGGTTAGTTGTTTTGGAAAACTCCTTGCAGGACAACCATGAACTTTGGAGTCATCATTAATTATCAGATATACTTCACTGACCATTTTGTTAGAACTTCTTAATCCTGTAGACCCTTCCTATCAGGGCATGCTACACAACTCCTCCGTCAAGCTCTCTTGACAGACCTTCCAGCCACAGCTATCAAACCACAAACGATCGAGAATGTGACATTGACTAAGGGTCTTTAACAAACTGAAAAAAGCATGTCACACTTGAGAACGACGAGCATCTATGGTGGAGGAGGTACAGGTCCAAGTAGATCACCAGGCGAGTGTTCAGATTTTGAAATTGTGTGAATGGTGCTTCTCTAGAAAAATTCACAAATGCCTGTGTGAACAGCTCATTTTTTTAATTTACTTGTAAATTATACCATTCTTATAACTGTATGTATATTAAGGCCCATTTCCAGCCCTTCCTCTTACCCCTAGCCCTTGTTTTCTGTGTTTATGTAAAGGGGTAGGGGTGTCCCAATTGTCATTAGGTTGAAGTCATAGGTCTAGGGAGAAGGGCTAGATTGCCTTTGAAAGGGAGATTTTCCAGGACCACACTAGAAATCAAGGGGTACGAAATGTTCCAGAATCCACCATCTACAACAAAAACATGGCTGCATACGCGAATCAGGAGATGCACAAATTTAGGTATTTTTTCTCATTATTCTGAATTTTTACAACAAACAAGCATGTTTTATTACATTTCTTTTTACAGTGTCTGGTATAATGTTAATGTTGTTTTTATGTGTTCACAAAGATGGATCTGGCCTTGGTGTAAATGCACAGTACAGTTACAAGCTGATTGCCACATTATATCCTTATGATAACATGATATCGTTGCCTTCTGTGATTTCCTGAAGATAAATACCTAAAAATAAGGGAAATAGAATAACTGCAGTAGTTGATTTCATATGAAGTAAGAGATCGCGACTACATATGATGGTGTTTTTGGTGTTGTAGGGGTGTCCCATTCCTTAGGAGTCCCTCTGTTTCAAGGGCCAAGGGAAAGAGGTAGGGGTACAAAAATAGAACTAATTCGGTACCAATCGATACTGACAAATGTCCATTTCCCGCTAATATTTGAGTGCTCAACAAAAATGACTATGATTGGTCATCAATTCACCAAACTCACCGCTGTTTAATGAGTATAACCACAGATACAGGGACACTGGAGCATTTTACAGCCGCGATTCATCAGCGAATCACGGGTATGTCAGCTTATAAACAAACCAGCTGATTGACGTGACTTTAAAACGGCCAATCACAGTCATTTCTGTTGCGCTCAAATGTTAGCGAGAAATTTTTTAAATTTCAGTATCGATTGGTACCGAATTTTCCTCAAAATACCTCATAAGCTTAATTTGTAAGACATTTGCATGAAATCTTTGAAAGTTTATTAAACAGAAATACATTTGTTACAAATATTAATCACAATTTATAGGGTTGTGTATAAGGCATTATGCATCCATTGCAATGCATCAAGAATCCCCACATATAACGCATTAAAAATTCAGGCGTCATAGAAACTGTTACCTCGTATTTTCACGCGCATATCTAAATCACAGTCCACTGTACAATCAACTCGCTCTTTTTCCTAGAATTGGTAACTGCGTGCATTGTTGAGCAGCTCGGGCTGTGACCAAATGTTTTTACGCTATCAGGGTCAGTGTATATTAATTACCAGCGTGCGTCATAGCTCTTTCACATCATGCCACATTTCACACTGGTATTAACAAAGGCCTATTTTCCAGAGTTTTGACACTGACGTTGCCATCAGAAAGCGTACTTTTCAACACTGGCCACTTTCATCATCTGCGCTGTCTATCTTCAATCGATAATCTGTCATCATTCATATCAGCCTGCATTCCATACGCCACGCATGGGACAGTGGCCTTCATTAACGATGAGACATGTCTATGTGTGTGTGTGTTCTGCTTAGACGGACTGTCTGGTTTTGGTTTAACTGCTCTTGCTGTCCTGTGGAAAGTTTCCTCCTTCCTGTATTTCGTCAGACATGCTTGTCTTATTTTCAAATGAAGACCATCCTGGATCCTAGCGGTTCTTTGAGGCCAGAGCCATGCTTTGCTGCTGATCTGCTTCACATGCCTTTTTTATATTTAATCCCAGCATGCTCTGGGTTGTGCTAAAGAACAGAGGGCCACAGGTGCATTAGATTTTCAGCCTGTGTGAAAGATGATCGTGGAGGATCTTTGAAGGTTCGCGAGGATGGTGTGGAGGCCATGGATGTTGTTAGAAAGCTGTTTAAGCTTACTGTTACTGAACTGTTCAACTTTCGCTATCGCATCTACAAAGGAATTCCCCATTCAGGACATCTTCGCTGCCTTTCTCTGCTGGCTCTTTGTAATGGAAATTAGTTGTGAGGAGCTGCTGTAAAGCTGTAGTTTGTCAAGATACAAGCTGCTCATAATTTAAAGTAGTTTAGCTACACTCTGGTTACACTTTTTGAAAAAGTTGTGAGCTGCACTACTGGTTTAACAAGGATTTGATTTGATTTGATTTGATTTGATTTGATTTGATGGATTTGTAAGAATTCTGTTATGCACTCCAAGGCTGCATTTATTTAATTTAAAATACATCCTAATTTTTCAGTACATAGTTTATTAATGTGAGGCAATTCTGAATTGTCAGCACTTCAGACTGCACACGGTTTTCAGAAATCATCTATGCTATTTTGCTGCAAATTTTTTATTGGCGTTCATGTCATTAGCACACATGCATATAACTCTTTTATACAACCTAGGCATATTCTGAAAACGTACCCCTATATACATATCTGGAGAGTGCCAAATAAGTTTTGGCAAGTTTGGTAAGTTTTTTTCCAGTGTTGTTTTTGTGAATCCACCAGAGGCCGCTGTGTATGCTTTTTGAGATCTTAAAATTGTCTCGCGAGTTCTATTTGCGCCTGCATAAATCCACCAGAGGTCGACTGACCGATCGTCTGACCCACACTCCTCCTTCCCTAAACCCAACCGATAGTGTTTTCAAAAGCACCGATTGACCTGCTCACCCCTTCCCTAAGCCCAACCGCTAGTGTTTTCAAAAGCACAGATTGACCCGCCCACCCCTTCCCTAAACCCAACTGATAGTGTTTTCAAAAGCACAGATTGACCCGCCCACCTCTTTCATAAACCCAACCGATAGTGTTTTCAAAAGCACAGATTGACCTGCTCACCCCTTCTATTAACCCAACCGATAGTGTTTTCAAAAGCACCGATTGACCAGCACCCACCCACTTCCCGAACTCCAACCTATAGTGTTTTCAAAAGCACAGATTGGCCTGCCCACCTACTTCCCTAAACCCAACCGACAGTGTTTTCAAAAGCAATCTAGAAAAATAAAAGCCCTTGCGGCAGCCTGATTTTTACCACGTTTTCAGATTTTACCACATTCTCACCTTCTTATTTACTTGTTTATTTAAATTTTTGGCTTTTGTTTTTTGTCTTACCTGCTTTCTGAAACTGTTCTTTGCTGGACTCGAGCCTCGTCATCGCGATCAACTCCACTCCTTGTCACAAGTCTGGACAAACTGGTAACAGCAAAAAAGCAGTCAACGGAGATAAGTGGTCAGCTGCTATTGCGAAAAGGAACTGTGTCATACTGCCCTGTAGCGTTCGTTTTAAAGTTGAAATGCAGCCATACGTACTTCTGGCTACATAATTTGCGATCTCCAGAAATGTATATAGGGCTACATTTTCAGAATGAGCCTATGTTGCTTGTAAAAACATTCAAGTATATCTGGTAACACTGACCGCCATTTTCTCTTTGTAATGTTGTGGTGTGTGTTTGTCTGAGGTTCTTCTCAGATTTTCTCAGAGTTAAAAAAATTTTTTAGTATAAAAAAAAACATTTTTAAAGTGTTATTAAGCAGCACGATGGTTCAGTGGTTAGCATTGTCACCTCACAGTCTCTGGTTCGAGTCAAGTTTCCTCTGCTCCGGTTTCCCCCACAGCCCAAAGACATGTGGTATAAGTGAATTGACTAAACTAAATTGGCCGTAGTGTATGAGTGTGTGTGTGTGTGAATAAGAGAGTTAACATGAGATAAGACAACTTCAATATGTAAGTTCACTAAACTTAAACCATGTCCAATACACTTGAATTATAAATTTCTATCAACATCTTTCTCAATTACAACAACTTATCTATTTATGTTAACTAAACTTAGGCAACGTCCATTACACTTGTATTGTCAAGTCCTGTCAACTTTAACCTGAGTTAAAACAACTTCACTATTTAAGTGAAGTAAACTTAAAATTTTAAGGCAGCACAAACACTTACAACTGGAACAAAAACATTTGCTATTAAATCACTGTTAGATGTAATGAGTCAGAGTAGTTTTTACACATTTATACCCATTTTGTTTTCTTATCAGATAAAATGTTTATCCAACTCCTTTTTCAAAATTTATTCTCATCTACTCAATCAAAAATTCTGTCCAATCAAATGCTGTCTAGTATCTGAAATGCCCTGCCCCTACAAGACACAAAAATGGTTTTTGCCATTCCTTTTCTTTTCGCCTTAGTCCCTTTATTACTCAGGGGTCGCCACAGTGGAATGAACCGCCAACTTATCCAGCGTATGTTTTACGCAGCGGATCCCCTTCCAGCTGCAACCCATCACTGAGAAACACCCATACACTCTCATTCACACACATACACTACAGACATGCAAACTCCACACAGAATTGCCAACTGACCCAGCCGAGGCTCAAACCAGCGACCTTCTTGCTGTGAGGCAACAGCGCTACCCACTGCGCCACCGCACTGCCCCTGCCCTCAAAATCTTTATGTCAAATCTAAAAGTGGACCTCTTGTTTGTTTACAGTTAAATTCTCAGATCACGTCTGCCTGAGGTATTGTTATCATAGCACTGACAGTTGAAGGGGCGTGGTTAAGTATGTTAGCCACGCCCCTCCAACTGTCAGTGCTATTATAACAAACAGAACTGGCGAGCAGGAGGTGACTGTTAGGTTGTAATAACTCTCCCGAAACCCTTTCCTGATATTTAAGAATGAAATGTCTATTTTACTACAGCCAATCGTAGCTCGCAGTAAAAAAAAAAAAAAAAAAAACAAGCCACAGCCACTGTTTTCTCATTTAATATTCCATTTCTCTAGCAACTGCATCACAATATGAAAAACAACAACAATAAAAACGGTCACAGCTTCTGGTTCATGCGGACTTTAAAAAGTGGGAGGAGCTACTCTGTCTCAATCTGTCTTCGTGTTCCCTCAAATATCAAACTAAACTTTAAAGGCTTTTCACAGAACCTTTATATCACTTTTGTGTCATAATATATTTTTAAGGCACCGGTACCTATGTAACCGGGATGCATGTAATGTAATGTTAATTGCGTTATGCAAATCTTGCATTCATGCTAACAAACAAATGATCAACAGAAATATATTGATGCATTTCAAATATATAAAATATGAATCTAACATAGATTGTTTATCATTTCTGCTCTAAATAAAGTTTTTCTAGCCCTTGTGCATTGTTTAAATGTACTACCCTTTTGTTATGTTCGGGATGAAAACATCCACTGAATTAAACTGCTGTAAAAATGCATCAGATAATTTTTTTTTTCCAAATTATTTAGCATACATTTTTTAATCAACCTCAGTCCTGATCAAAACTACTAAAAGTTTTTAAAAATTACAGGATTTTAACTCTTTAATTGTCAAGTTCACAAATGATGTCACTGATTTGTTAAAAAAAAAAAAAAAAACACAAAATGACGTATTTTCAATATAAAAAGTAATTGTGGACTGGATTTGTTTTACCTTTTATCTCAGATTTGAACATGTAAAAAATTTGTAACAACATTGGCTTTGATGCATTGTTAGATTTTCATTTTTTTCTCCCTAATTTACTGTTGGTGGTCGTTTTTATTAAGTTTGAGCTGAGACGCATAATTTGATTTTCTCAGACACATCAAGGTAAGTGTGCAAAGGTCGCTCTCACACTCACAGACACACATACACACACTTTAAAAATACTCCATTTAAAATCCATATACTAAGCTTTTTCTGCACAGTTCTATCTAAAGGGTTAATGGTGCCAACTGATTTACAAATTTTACCTTTTTCCAACAGGGAAAACCACCAACAATCAAAAATGCATGATTATATGGTGTCACGGTTTTGCAATCAAAAAATGTGGTTTTAATGGAAGTCAATGGGGCGAAAACAGCCACCACCAGTAAATTAGGGTGAAAAATTTTAAATGAATCAAAAACAATGAATCAAAGGCAATGTTGTTTCACACGTCCAAGACTTTGATAAAAGGAAAAAAAATCCACTCCACAACTACTTTTTATTTTGAAAATACGTCATTTTGTGTATTTTTTCCACCAAATCAGTGACATCATTTATGAATTTGGCAATTAAAGAGTTAAAATCCTGTAATTTGCTAAGCAACTTGGTAGTTTAGATCAGGACTGAGGTTGATTAAATGAAAAAATATTTATTAATCTGATGCATTTTTACAGCAGTTTAATTTAGTGGATGTTTTCATCCCTAACATAACAAAACAGTAGTAAATTTGCCCAGAGTGTATCGTTGTTTTTTTAAAAATGCAAAGCATTTTCCCAAAATATGTGTCAAAATAAAACTTGTCACCAAAAATCATTTTGCTAGCTGAAACACAGGAAAAATGTTATGGCCAAATTAAGACTCAAAATCACCCCAGAGTGGATGAAAACATCCCCAACAGTACATAAGTGCTAGAGTCTTCCATCATAATTTTGTGTCTCAAAAGTATTGGTTCAGGCACCGGTAACGTTTTAAAAGTATCGATTTAGCACTGGTATTGAAATAACCCCAAACGATACCCAACCTATTAATTTTTCTGTTGTGTTCCTCCAGGAGCATATTGTCTGTGAGCTGGAGACTCGAGTGAAGCAGCTCTCGGTGGAAGTGGAGAACGGGAACCTGCTCAGACAGAAGGTCACGCAGGAGAAAGCGGAGCTAGAGCTTCATATCGCCTCCATCAGCGCTGAGCTTCAAGAGGCCAACCAGAGGTACGAGAAAACGTCCTTCACATCCAGAGATTTGATGGAAACAGATGTCCAGGCATCATAAACCTGATATTGTGTGTGATTCAGGAGCACGGCTCTGCAGAAGGAGATGGACCAGATGAGAGTCCAGTATGAAGAAGGGCTGCAGAAACTTCAGGCCAGGCACAACACTGACATGAGCCACTTCCAGCAGGAGCATGCCGTCTCTGCAGCCAAGGCACTCTCACACCTACACATGAGTTACTCTCTTTCATTTCCTGTGCTAATCGACAGCGTAACTGTTACTGAGCCCAGAGCATTCCTGTAACCGATCTGGCTTTCTGATGAACATCATATTAGCTCTGATCCAAACCCTGGTGGGCTGCTTCACTGTCTGTCTGCATCAGCCGCTACACTTCCTGCTGCAGCAAACTAACCCCAGTGGAGGGACTGAGCTGAAAGAGTTTTTGAATAAGGGAACATAGAGTACACAAATATTGAGTACATTGTGTAGGTAATTTAAAATATATATTTCTATGAACATCTGAGTCCAAATATCCACAAGGTTTGACTGAAATGGGGTGTTGTAGACTTGCAATAATTATAATTATAAACAGAAATATATCATTTGTATGTGTGTGAAAATGAATATCTACAACATAGGCTCATTCTGAAAGTAGCCCTGTATACATTCTGTAGCCCTATATACATTTCTGGAGATCACGAATTATGTAGCCAGAAATACAAATGACTGTATTTCCCTTTTAAACCAAACGCTAAGGGGCGGTATGACGATGTTCATTTTTGCGATTACCAACTGACCGCTTACCTCCGTATGGACGGCTTTCCCGCTGTTACCAGTTTGTCCAGTAGCTCACCATGTACGTTGGCGGACTTTAGACGCAGAGAGGAGTTGACCACGACGACGGGGTTCAATCTGGCGTAGAACAGTTCCAGAAAGCGGGTAAGACCAAAAACAGAAGCCAAAAAATAAAATAGACAAGTAAATAACAGGGTGAGAATGTGATAAAAATCTGAAAACGTGGCGAGGCGAGTCAGTCAGTCAGTCAGTCAGTCAGTCAGTCAGTCAGCAGCCTCTGGTAGATGTACGCGAGAACAGCAGGCTCGAATGGCACTCGCGAGAGAACTTTGAGATCTCAAAAATGCGTCCACAGCGACCTCTGGTGGGTTCGCGAAAACAAAAACTTCAAAAAAACTTAGCTCCTGGGACGTATTTGGCACTCTCCAGAAATGTATATAGGAGTACGTTTTCAGAATGAGCTTGGGTTGGAATATTTTTATCCATTTCTCAGTAATAATATTTGCTGCATTTGATCAAAACATATTTATTAAAGTAATATTTTAGTCACCGAACATCTTTAGAAATATACATATAATACGTTTAAATTAATGCAAAATATTGCGAACATTTTTACAAGCTACAAAATTTAAACAAAATTTTAGATATTTTTTGTTTTTCTTGATTTATGTTTTTTTTTTTTTTTTTTTTAGTATTTTTCCCTAACATATACATTTGTGCTACTGATTTTTGGACAGTTATCATACGTTTCTTTTGTTAGATTAGCTCCAGATTTGGCTTCAGTACTTACTAATCGAATGCATGTGCATTATATTACATACGCAATATATTATTGTAAAATGTTCTATAGAAAATATTCATTTAAAAGAGATCTGTGATGGCTGATTCTGTATCTCTGTATCTGTGTGTATGAATGTGAGTGAGTGAGTGAGTGTGCGTGTGTGTGCGTGTGTGTGTGTGTGTGTGTGTG
>CAIGQW010054150.1:593351-610431 GCA_903798125.1 Danio choprae | reverse complement strand
GTGTGTGTGTGTGTGTGTGTGTGTGTGTGTGTGTGTGTAAGCGAGTGCAAGTGCATGAGTGAGTCAGTGAGTGCGAGTATGTGTGTATGAATGAATCAGATTGCAGATTTTGTGTAAATAGACTGAATTGATTTGCATTAAGTTGAATGAGTACATCTAAACATAGCTGCTTGATATTCTGAATTATGAGATGGATGTCCCTTACTGAACGAAGGATTGTGTAGTTGTGCTCTTATTGTTGTTTTTTTAAATAATTATCTTAATAACGGTTGCACTTGTGTAGTTACAGTGCACTTTTTAAAGAAAGTTCTGTGTGAAATAAGGTAACTGCATCATGTTAGGTTTAAGGTAAGTTCAGAGTTAGTATCTAGTTATTACCCACATATAGTAAATAGTATAATGATATTAATTCATGATAGGACACTCTGTGTGAATTTAAAATAAAGTTATGCCGCATAATAATAATAATTTTACATTTCATTTGTTGCATTTAGGTATATTTAATTATAACTACAATATATATTAAATTGGGGCGGCACGGTGGCTCATTGGTTAGCACTGTCGCCTCACAGCAAGAAAGTCGCTGGTTTGAGTCCTGGCTGGGCCAGTTGGCGTTTCTGTGTGGAGTTTGCATGTTCTCCCTGTGTTGGCGTGGGTTTCCTCCGAGTGCTCCGGTTTCACCCACAGTCCAAAGACATGAGCTATAGGTGAATTGGATGTACTAAATTGGCTGTAGTGTATGAGTGTGTGAATGAGAGTGTATGGGTGTTTCCCAGTGATGGGTTGCAGGCTGGAAGGGCATTCGCTGCATAAAACATGTGCTAGAATAGTTGTCGGTTCATTCCGCTGTGGCGACCTCTGAAATAGAGACTAAGCTAAAGTAAAATGAATGAATGCATATATTAGATTGTAGTTATCTGAATGAATCTGATGAATGAAAAGGTTAGTACATAGTTGATGACACCTAATGCATAGTGGGTCTAATACTTTGAAGTTAATGCTAGGGGTCGAAACTGAGCTAATATCAGGCATTTTAATATCAAAAGTTTATGAAAGTTTGTAATTTGTGAGTTTATTTTGTGTTGTGAACAGGCATCAGAGGTGATTCAGGATTTGGAACAGACTGCGATTCACCTCAAACAGCAGATACAGGAAGCTGAAAACAGGAGACATAGACAGCTCCGGGTCAGTCGCAGGTCATACATGTACACTCTTTTCTGAACAAATTCCCAAGGTCTGTCAGTGTAAACATCACACGAAGTCAACATGAAATCATAATTTACCCAGCTTTTTTATGAAGAGTTCATCATAACATGTTATTCCAGATCATTTCATTTTCATTCAATGCATGATAGTTTGCTTTACCCTTGAAGCAATTTCACTTATTGGCAGACATGCAATCTTATCTTTCATAATACCGCGAATGCCGTAAGAATAAAAGCAAGCTTAACTTTTTTCTGACTCTGAAATATTACATACAATAGAAGTAAAATGTCACTTCAACTTAACTTTAAGGGCCCTATCATACACCTGGTGCAATAAGGTGCAAGACATGCATGGCGCGATTTGTTGCTATTTTCACATTTTTTAAATAGCAAATCCATTTGTGCTACTTTGTGGACTCATGGGTGTGCTGGTCTAAAAAAAGGTGGGTTAAGGTGCATTGTTGGCACGTTGCTACTTTGAGGAACTGAAATAGACCGCGCCATTGTCCAACTAAAAAAAAAAAGTCCTGCACAGAGCGTTAGTTATGCGCCTATGCAGGTTCAAACGCTTACACATTGCTTAATATACACAGGATGTACAGCAATACACAAATATCTGTACATATGAAAACAAATTGTTACAAAAAATGTTACAAAAATTATTATTTTCTACATAAATATAAAAACCACTACCTCCATGCCTTCCTCATGTCAGGGGGCTTTTTTCAGTTTATTCATGACCATTTGTATTTCGTTCATTCATTCATTTTCTTTTCGGCGTAGTCCCTTTGTTAATCTGGGGTCGCCACAGCGGAATGAACCGCCAACTTATCCAGCATATATTTTACGCAACCCAGCTGCAACCCATCACTGGGAAACATCCATACACACTCATTTTACATACATACACTACAGACAATTTAGCTTACCCAATTCACCTGTACCGCATGTCTTTGGAATTGTGGGGGAAACCGGAGCACCCGGAGGAAACCCACACAAACACGGGGAGAACATGCAAACTCCACACAGAAATGCCAACTGACCCAGCCGGGGCTCGAACCAGCGACCTTCTTGCTGTGAGGCGAATGTGCTATCCACTCCGCCACCGTGCTGCCCCCCATTTGTATTTGTATAATGTTATTATTGTTAGCAGTATTATTTTGTATATGCATATTTGTATTTGTTTTAATAAAAACAAGTTTATATTTGCCCACCTGTCAGGTTTTGGAGACGTGTGCATCACCATATGGGGCATAAGAATAGGTTGTGTTTGCATATTACTCGGTTTTTTGACCACACTTATTATTGTTCATTTATTCATTTGTTGGAAATTAGAACTGAGTTTAGAAATAGTTTTGAAACAAATCTTTGCGCTTAACAAGCTAAATTAAATATGCAGGCTAATGGATGTCTTCAGTGCAGTGCGTACTACACCGTTTCCGTATCCACAAAAGTAAAGGAGTAAAGTAAAGAGTAAAAGTAAAGTAAAGAGAAAGTAAAGAGACCGAATGGAGGAGGCTCATTCTTTATCCTTGCGCTGCAGATGGTCTGTTTAACTGTTGTCTTGCTAGTGAAGCGTTTAGTTTTTCAACTTACAAAGTCCGCCATGTAAATAGCAAATGCGCCATGGCGCAACACAACTGACTCTTAAAGGTAATGTGAGATGAGACTCTGATTGGTGTTACATTATGCTCAAAACACACCCATAACTTATTAAGAGAATAAGCACAACCCTGTTAGGCATGCTCTATAATGCCTTTGCGCCTGCACTTTAGACTTTGCGCCTAGATTGTTTGTTTAAAACAAGCAATGATAACAGTTTTTTTGTTGTTGTTTAGTTTGTCATTGTTTCTCTTTTTTTTTTTAGGACCAAGAAACTAAGTGGCAGCAAGAGATAACAGACATTCAAAACAGCGCTGAAAAAAAGGTAATTTATCAGTTCACGGACACAATTTTGCATTTACATGTAAGTCAAATTACATTTTAAGTAATAGTGCACAGTGGCTAAAATGCATTAAAGCATATCTGAATATAACATCAAATGTCATCAGTTAAGAGAAGCTTTTTCTTGCTCTCAGTAAATGCAATTTAGAGAGTCAAATTGTCTGTAACAGTGGCTAATTGTACAATTTAGCCAGTGGATGTTATTTTTACACTGATATTTAAAAGTCGTTTTGATTATTTCCAAACTTAAGCACTGGTAATTATACTGTAACAGGTTTAATAAACTAGAAGCATCAGTTTAAGAGACTGAATCTTCGTAATCACCACCAGACTCAGGAGGAGTATAACCCAAACAGGCAGTTTTAGTTTGACATAAAAGCCATCGCTCTGCTCTCAATTGCCCTAGTTCACTTTGATGATGGGAACATTTGAGCCTATAAAGACTAGAGGTGATTAAAAGAATCCTGGTCCACTTTTTCAGTGATCCAGTCACAAGTGGTCAGCTGTTTGTGCAGGGCATGTGTTTCAGATTTGTTTCCTGTTACCGCTTATGTTAAGAGTTTATGGAGTTCTTATTTAAAAATACAGCAAGGTTAGGGGGATAATTTCCATACTCTGGGCCCACAAGTTACTTTATTTGGCCCATTCTAAATCTCAAAACTGAGGCTGGCAAAAAGAAAGATGGCAAACAATTATCATTTGTGGACATACTGTATACAAAGCTTATATGTTTTCGGATCCCTCCTCCTGTTTACAGATCTGCTATCGGGGTTGTATGCATGTTATATTTCCAGCAGTAGTGTCACACAGGATGTCTGTGAATATACTGGCAGTAGCAAGTCTTCATACTTGCTCTGCACCAATAATCAAAGCAGCAGCAGCAGCGTAGCAGATCTACTCTGCCAAAACCAAACACATAAACAATTCCATATATTATAGTTAATATAATTTAATTAATATAATAAATATATTCGATATTTATCATGACAGAAATAAGGTAATACTAATATATAAAAATACTTTAAAGCGGGGGTGCCCAAACTTATTTTTATAAAGAGCCAAACACCAAACTTTATTGAGGGCTGTGGGCCGAATATATGCCAAATTGTATTACATTAAATTTGCCATGAGTAATATATTTGCTAATATTTACAGATAGACATTGTACAGATATAACTAAAAAACTTTGCTTTAAATCATATTAACTAATGCATAATTTTTTAACATTTTAAAAATTAAGTTTTTACAGTATGTTAAGGGTGCTTTCATACCTAGACATTTGTTTCAGAACTTGTCTCGTTTGCCCAGTTAACATGGTTCGTTTGGCATATGTGAAACCGGCAATCGCCAAAACAATTGGTCCAAGATCGCCTGAATGAGGTTGTCTCGGCTTGATTGAAACAAACCCTGGAGCGGACGAACTATGAACTAACAAACCAGGCTATATCACAGTGTATTATGGATATGCAATAGCCGTATATACGGCTATATGAAGAGAGAATTAGGGCGGGATGTCATTCCTACTGGTAAATGTGCGATTCATGTTGAGTACGAAAGTGAAAGCATGCTGAACTATTAACGAGAGCTGTTTATCCGTTAGCAAAATTTACAAAAATTACCATCTGATATTTCTTTCATATTTTAATCTTATAGTATTTTGTATTAAGCTTATTGTTTTGTTCATTTCTGCACTGACACCTCAAAAGAAAGATCAACATTGATCGGCTTTATGATCTGACTACAGTCTCGGTACAACCCTTACAACCCTTGACAACTGAAATGAGGCTGTGTATGAGAGTCTTACCTCTCTGATTTATATTTGGTGACGATGTCTGTGGGTGTCAAAATTAAAGTGCACCTTTTCGCTTATAATGTGTCATTTCTCATCATCATAAATAATAAAAAAAAAACGATGTATGACTGATCAGTGGAATTCGTGGGACTCTGAAAAATAAACCCTGAAACTCTGACCAATGTGAGGAGAGTTTATTCGCACGTGACTTGTTTGAACTATTTTGGTCAAAGAAACTTTGCCGCGTGAAAGCGAACTGCACCAAGAACCAAAATAAACATTGTAACAATTTTAATCCCTGTTTCGGAACAAAACAATTGATCTACAGGTGTGAAAGCAGCCTAAGACATAAACATTCCATTTATTACACAATGGAGTTCAATGCTGAATACATCGAGCTTCTCCTGCCTTTGCCTTGATTTGCTCACAAATGTCTTGTGCATTGTCCTCTAGCTGTCAAGTGACAGTATTTACATGTTAAAAGTCTGGTTCATTTACAACATTTAATTTCAGTTGGCTTTTTTTGTAGCTCAGCAATAAAACAAAGAAACAAAAGGTTACGTTAAATTTGAAATGACGATCTCTGTCAAAGGCCTTCACCCCAACATTGTCCCCCCGGGCCCTACTTTGGACATCTCTGCTTTAAAGACACTATAAATAAGCATGTAAAGCAACCCTTTGTGCAGAATGGAAATAATGCAGTTAAAGTGTTTACATGCATGAATATTTAGGTTAAAATCTGCTTATGTCACCTATGTTAATATGATTATGCTTACTGATTATGCGTTTAATCACATTATTTATAAACCTATATACTTATAATAAAGTTTAATCACAATTTTGCCAAAATCTAGATGGACCATGTAGACGTTATCATTGCTGTAGTCAAAAAATGGAACGCTTTTTGCTGAAACGCTCCTGTATTTTTCATTAAAAACTTAATGCAGAATAACATTTTCAAAACAATTCAAATAGCTGTATTACATATGCCAGGACAGTAGTTGGTGCTGTCACCTTGTTAAACAGTCTGTATTGGAATAATTGTCATCAAATTTTTCATTGTGTATATGATGCTTCTCTGCTGTTGGTTGTAATATTTAAAGGTCTCATGAATTTAAAATAAAGTTTTTTTAGATGTTAGTATCAGTATTGTTAGCTTTTAGGATATCTATAAGCTAGTGCGCACCAAAACAGCAACAAAATTCGCATTTAGGAGTTGTAAAACTGATATAAACATGTAAAGCTTACAGCTTATCACTTCTTCCTAAATGGATCAACGTTTTTTTTTTCCACGTCACCTCATACTTCAGTTTCTCATCAAATCATGACCAATCAAATGCTCTCTAGTGTCTGACATGCCCCACCCCTTAAAAAGGCTTCACATTTGAAGCGCTTGAGCTCAACCGCTCTCACTGGCAGAGGGGTGATAAAACTAAACGCTATTGGCAGTTTTTTTAAAGGGGAGGGGCTACATTATGTCCCACCCTCTCTTCATGTTTTGGGTTCAGATTATATCAAACATTGAATAAAAATGCACAAAGCACTTCACGGGGCCCTTAAGTAAATCCATACTTTGCTGAAGTATTAATATATTCTTGACCAGGAATAACACTACCATGTACTCCGCCATTGTTGTGTATGTTTGCTCGTGCTTCGACACATACTGTGCAAGTCTGCATACCTACATACCTACAACACGTACTAAAATATGCATTTGTTTTAAAAAATAATGTGTTGCCATGACAACGAGTAAGCAAACACATAATAAGTTTCACGTTGTGGTGTAAACGGCCCCTTAATCAGAGCTGCTGCCCAGTGCCTGCATTTCAAACCTCTTCAAAGCTTCAAAACTGTCATAAAAAGGCTGTTGTAATAATTGGGATATTGCACAATCAGGAGAAGATCAGTTTTAAGATGATTCTCAGGCACCTGGTTGCTGCCTTCAAAGGGCCGCTCCGGTCATAAAGCAGGCCGGCGAGGCACACCTCTGTCAAGGGCACATCTGTAAAGCAGAGGCCGTTTACACCTGCAGGCCAGCCGTCTGCTCGCGACCGACCTCTGACCTGCAGCAAATGAGATCAGCCCTGCTCAGTCATGATAAAGTGTTTTGAGTGATTGACACTCGTGTCGTCCTGTCGCAGCTGCAGACGCTCCAGGCTGAGCTGGAGAAGGAGCGAGCTGACCGCAAGAGGAAGATCAGTAAAATGGAGGACTCACTCAGGTAAGGGTTGCACATTTCACTGAAATTAAATCACATGAGTCAAGCACTCAAATATTCATGGACGTTTATTATATATTATTAAACATGCATCAGAGCTCCCATACAGTAGTCAACATTTGAAGTGGATCATTTAAACTTTTCAACACCCAATCTTTAAAAAACGAATTTTTTATACTTCAAATGTTAACTACGTTATATATAATGGCCCGTTTCTATTGAATGTTGCTAACTAGCACTTAACCATATAGATTTGAGTTCATGTGATGCTTATGCAAACAAACTGCCCAAGTTTATTCAGTATATCAGTTATGCTGCTGTATGTTGTTGTAATACTAAAAAAATGTCTATTAGGTAATTGAAGTAAAAAAAGTCAGTTTACCTAAATGTTTTGAGGTTATGAGTTTTGGTTTGAGTCAGTTTGATTTTTATTGTCCTCATTATTTTTATTTTTTTATTTAATTTAATTAAAACATTTTTTTTATTTTTTATTTTATTTTATTTTCATTCTATTCTATTTTATTTTATTTATTTATTTTTTTAATTATTATTTTTTATTTTGTTTTGTTTTATTTTATTTTTTTATTTGAGTTTAGTTTAGTTTAGAAATTACATATTATTAATCTAGGATATATTACACACAGTAATGCCCCACATTAAGAACATTCAGAACATCATACAGCCCTGGAAGATCTTTGCTGTTTCCACAAAAGCATTAAGCTTTGAATTTTTTTCAACATGATTAATTAGAATCATTTCTTGAGAACCAAAACAGCATATTAGACTGATTTCTGATAGCTCATGTGAAACAGAAGGCTGGAGTATATATTTGCTCAGACCTCGACTGCTCTGGGGCCGTAATCTCCAGCCGTGCTCCAGTATTGTTGTGTGCTCGCAGAGACCGGTAAAATGCGAACAATGCTGTGGTCTGGCCTGGATTACGGGGCTGTAGAAGAGGCTCTGCTCTAAGTCCTGTTTTGGGAAGGCCATCTTCTGGCCCACAGCAGAGTTTTCAGATGTGGACTAGCGTGGGGTTCCAGCCTGTGCTCCCGGAGCCCGAGGCTGACCGCAGGAATGCAGCGGGGAGATGTGGAAGTGGTTAGCGTGGCGTTCTGAGGAAGCTTGCAGGGTTTATGTGCCGGGTGGAATCACACACTTTACGTTAGATGCCTTTGGACTTCGTCTGGCCTTGCTTTTTTTCACTGTCACTCATGGAAAATGAGCAAAACTCCCCTGATGAGCTGCTTGCCGCGTTTGGGCCCAGATGTGAGATTATTTACACCCCTGGAGAACCTCCCATTTAGGTTGATGGATGACATCAGGCTGGATGCGATGAGCTCATTATTTGCTGTTTGTTTTTTGTTTGTTTGGCTCTTGTCCTGGTGTATCACACACTCTTGGCGAAAGCGTGCGTGGTTAATTAGATTTTAGTCATTAATTCTGCCCGTGGATCTGTGACATCATCAGACTGGTCCTGAATGAACAGTTTTACAAGAATATCTTTCCATGACACGCTTTATTTTAAACACTTTGTTCCAGTATTACTTGAGATTAGTTTTCATCAACAACGTTCTGCAATAGAAAGCGAAAGACGAAGGTGTACTGTAGAACTTCTCTCTCTCTCTCTCTCTCTCTCTCTCTCTCTCTCTCTCTCTCTCTGTGTTTTGTTCTCTCTTTTAATTCCTTACATTAATATAGCGCTTTTCTGGACACTCAAAGCACTTTACATATTTTTGGAGGGAATCTCCTCATCCAACACCAGTGTGCAGGATCAACCTGGATGACGCAACGGCAGCCATATTGTGCCAGACCTCAAACCAGCTGGTTGGTGGAGGGGAGACAGTGATGAAGCCAATTATGATATGGGGATGCTTAGGAGTGGGCAAATTTGGCCAGGATGCCGGGGTTAAATCCCTACTCTTTTTTTGAAGGACATCCTGGGATTTTTTTAACGACCTCAGAGAATCAGGAGGTTTAATGTCTCATCCGAAAGACGATCAATATACTGGGGCATTAGGATGAGTGCCCCCTGCTGGTCTCACTAACACCATTTCCGGCAGCAACCTAGCTTTCCCATGTGACCTCCCATCCAGGTACTGACCACGCTCAGCCTGCTTAGCTTCAGAGGGTAACCATGTGAGAGTTGCAGAGAGGTAGCTGCTGTAGCAGGCTGCTAGCCTTTATTCTGTATTGTGTTGCAGAATGCAATCAAGTACAAATCATTGTCAGAAGTATACTTTTTTCCATTAGTGGGCAATATTTGCCACCTAAAATTTTTGTTTTTCTATATGGTCTTGGCTGTCTCTAGGCTATTACTAAGATTTATTTTGATCAAATCCTTCCTTACACAACCAAGGTGGAACAGCATAGATCGAATTTAGACATTAAATTAATAAGCCAATATACTAAAATTAGTATATTAGTATATTATTACATAAAGTATATAAATTATATATAAAGAATGACCTCTTTACATTGCAGGGATGCTATATTATGATGAATTATATTTATATGACAGAAAATTATTGTCATACATATACACTGTCTCAAAAAATCCAAGCAAAATTAATTGTCATAATTTCGTCAAAATACCTCCAACTTTAATTATATTTTGTAATTAGATGACAAATAGAGGAAATTATATGATATGTATACGTTTACCACCTCCCTGATTTATATCACCGCATTATCTTGTGAAACATTGATAACCCAAATATTGACAAAATGCTTCAATGTTATTACTTGCAAACTAAATTAGCACGCACAGAAATAAAGCAACGTTTACATATCGGAGTTATTAATTGCCAGACTCCCGTGCAATCTGTTGGACAGTGTGATGGGTGCGTGGTGCTTCTTCTTGACTCAGTACCATGTCCCATGTCTTAGGCAGAGGTGACATTTTCAACAGTATAGGCAATGCGTGGTCGACCACTCCCCGCCACACAACATACTGATCCAGTGCGATCAATTTATATATATATTTATACAACAGTTCTGTCTGATTCTTGAATCTGATTGGCTGATAGCCGTGCGATATTCTGCCAGTAACAGCACTCGTCCAGCCTCTTAACCCTTCACCCTTGTGTATTACTCCGCCCACATACAGTGACAAGCAGAGGACATTCTACAGTTTGATAAATATTGCTGCTGTTGGGCAACATAATGTACTTTTGAGGCTTTTTTAGTTGAGAATGTAGTTGTTTAGATTGCAACTATGCAGTTTATTTATAAGGATAGTGCCTATTTTAAAATATTTAGAATTTCTGAGAGGCGACCATTAGCCACAAGACGGTTGGCGATGTTCATCCACAAGATGGTGACAGAGACTGCAAAATAAGCCCTAAGCCCTAAAACAGCGTAATTTCAAACTACAGCTGATCAAATCATTATTAAACAGGTAAATGACTTTCTAAGACGATCTCTCTCTTTTGTATGTTGTAGTGCTGTATTTACACAATTGTAATATTGTGATCTCCCGATTGCAACAGAGATATACTGGGAAATCTCACTAGACTGAGATGGAATTTCATGCCGTTCAACCGTATAATCTTAAAATGTGAGCAAAATCAGCTGTTTTGTCATCACTTTAGACATTACGCTAGAGAATTATTTAAATACTAGCTCTAAAGTGACGTTGGTGAATTAGTAACGGTTTCTGCTGTTCTGGCGTCAGCTGCAGATGTGATGGAATGGCGAAAGAAAGTAGTTCCTCTTACAAAAGGGTTTTGAGACTCTCCGTGTTTGATTTTTCTTTTTTATACACACGATTATGCCATCGAACTGTTGTATAAACGCAATATCACACTCGCAGTGCGATGTGGCTGTATATCGTCACTGGTGGGAAACTAAGGCAACGCACGCCTCCCACCAGTGCTGTTATATATATATATATATATATATATATATATATTATTAGTATTATAAGTATTATAAGTATTATATTATAAGTATAATATTTAGGTGCTCGCTTAATGTTTTCAAGCAATTTTAAAACAAACATAGGGATTCGGTAAGATCATGCAACTTATTATACAGTTTTTTATAATAATTATGGTGATGAGACACTTATTTAACATATAAATAATTTCCTGCTTATTATCTTACAGGCCAATCTGGAAAATCTGACAAGAAAATGAGCACAGCAACAGTACACAATAGGTCTTCTCTTCCGTTGCTATTTATGATAGATTGTTATCAGCTGACCAATCAGAATCAAGTATCCCATAGAGCCATGAAATAAATCAGATTTAAAAGTGCATTGATCTAACATAAAGGGAACTACAAAAAAAGGTTTCAAATCTCCAAGCAGTTTTTTTTTTTTGGAATCTTTTGTTTAAAAATGGGAACAAAAATGGGACAACTATTAAGAAAAAAAAAAAAAATCAGGTCTGGCTGTCACTGGCATATGTAATTTAAACCCATTCCTGGACGTTTTGCATGTCTTGTTCCGTACTGTGCAACGCTTCCTTTCATCTGCTGAATTGTGTTTTTTTCCCCTCTCTCTGCAGTTGCTTTAAAGTGTCGAGATGAAACGAGCGCAGTTATCTGACGTACATGTTAGTGTGCCAGACACACGGGTTAGGATGAATAAATTACCCCCGCATGAGCAATGAACAACACAGATGCCCATTTGTGTCAATAGGCAGCCGCATTTACGCTGCGGTCCTCATCGAGCTAATTAAACAGTCATTGGGCTAACGAGCACCCAGAATCTCCGGTCTGCTGCCTACCTGCCGTTCAGGGTCTTTTGGCCGCTTTAAAGTCAGCACAGAACTTCAAACGGCCAGCCAGCACACACATCAAGAGAGCACCGCCTGATAGTGGAGATCAGAGGATGAGCAGTGAAATTTAAACGAGATGAAACCGCATAAAATGCTGGCTGCTCACCGCATTATCTGCCGGCTGGCATGTTGGATACACTTTCGTTCGCATGTGTGTGATGGAGAAGCTGTGAAAGTGTATGTAATATTTAGCACGCGTTTCGTCATTTTATTTGTGAAGTATTTAGCCTTTTACGTGTGTAAATTTAAACATGGGTGGCATGGTGGCTCAGTGGTTAGCACTGTCACCTCACAGCAAGAAGGTTGCTGGTTCGAGCCCCGGCTGGGTCAGTTGGCGTTTCTGTGTGGAGTTTGCAAGTTCTCCCCGTGTTTGCGTGGGTTTCCTCCAGTTTTCCACACGGTCCAAACACATGCACTATAGGGCAAGTAAATAAGCTAAATTGGTCGTAGTGTATGTGTGTGAATGCAAGAGTGTATGGGTGTTTCCCAATGCTGGAAAGGCATCCGTTGTGTAAAACATATGCTGGATTAGTTGGCGGTTCATTCCGCTGTGGCGACTTCTGATTAATAAAGGGACTAAGCTGAAGGAAAATGAATGAAACATGCGTGTATGCAGAGGCAAGCAGCTGGTGTGCTGTTTGTTTGTCCTGAGCGCCCTTCCCATCAAAAGCACCCACCCCCTTTTCAATGCAAATGAGAATCCATGCATTGTTTGACTTTCCGTTACTATGGCAATACCATAGCGAGCTACCCCACTTGAGGGGAAAAAAAACAAAACAAGTTAGCTTTTTTGATCAGCGTGTCTGTCTGATCATCAGAGGAAATGCATATACACGATGAACAGTTGAGCCCGGAATGTTCAAAGTTTTCTTGCTTTTAGATGTTATTTTTGAAGAAAGCGATACAGAATTTCTGAGCTAAGCTGCTCTGAATTCCTTTTACTTTTTTTATTTATCCACACCATCCTTTTTAATCAAGCCCAGTCAAGTCAGTGGATTATATCTGTTTAAGCGTCAACAAAACAGACCCATTGCTGCAAATGACCCCACAGTGTGTTTGTCTTAAATGCCGCACAAGTGTAAGCTCACATGAGGGGAGTGCAACAGGGAGATGTGCTTAGCCCGGCGATGTTGTCCCACGTCTGCAGCTGCGGATCTCTTTGAGTCTCGGTTGTGGCCCAGTCCGGCTCTTGTGGGGGAGGAAGGGAAGGGGGCACATCCCTGGGGATTCAGAGGCCAACATCAAACGGACTAATCACTGCGGTCCCGCTGGATCAGACGGAGGATAAGAATAGGCAAGAAAATAAACCAGCTGGCCTTAAACTCGGTTCCTCGTTTTTGAAGATGATAGTGTTGCATTCCCTGGATGAACCGCAGATTAAACTCATCATTTGTATTCGCGCAAATCTCCTTTCCTACCAAAACATGAGTTTGCTAAGCTCCGACAGACATAGAAGAGACTAATTATGGTCGTTGTATTGTGATATGTATTTTTGTCAGTCTGAGTTGACGCTCAGAGCGAGGGAGAGTTCGTTTTTAGGGTGTGTTTGGAATGGCACAATACCCCTATGCATTATGCAAAGTATATGAACCTTCTTTTGTCATGGTGAGTTAATGCAGTTTGGTGTGATCTGATGTGGAACAATATAGACAGTTTATGTGCAAATCTATATTAATAAATTCAGGATGAATGTTCTGTCTACAGTGGCAACAGAGATTAATGGCTTTATTGCAAATGCACATTTACAATAAAAGTAAATGTTTTACTGAAGTGTTTCTAAAGTCACATAGTCTGCCACCTGGTCAAAATGACAAAAGCAGTGTATTTGTAAACAGCAATGCAACTTAGCGATATCCATTGATTTAAGGTATTTATAAGGGTATTTACATCCCAATTTTCCTCCCATCACCAAAAAAAAGGAAACTAAAAATCTATAAATAGTAATAAAACAAACTAAAATAATAAAACAATGTATTTACAAAATCAATAAAATAATGTATTTACACCAGTTTTTTTTCTGGTTTAATTAAATCTAACTCAAGTTTGTTTCCCCCTTTGGTGCAGATCTTTTAGGCAGGTGTGATTAGAGCAATCGCACTCTGGTGCACACCAGACAAATGGGCCGAGACCCAGGTGAATAGTTGGGGCTCTATTTTAACCAGCTAGTCGCATTGTCTAATGAACAAGGTGCACCTAGGTTTCTGAATCCACTTTTTGAACAGTATTTTAAGCAGTTTTAAGAACGGTAAAAACAGTTGTGCACCTGGAGCATTGTCTAAAATGATTGTCCTTATTTTCTTAGTTTTGTTTTGGGCATAGTGGCTGTCGGCGTGACGGCGTTGCTGTCATTCCATGGCACATTTGCCATTTACAAATGCACCATTGTAAGTAAAAAAAAACAACAACCTCTAGCGAATTTGCTATTTAAACAATGCGGTGCAGGACCTGCGCTGGGCTGAAACTAGCAAAAAATATGCCTAGTTCACGACTAGTGCCACATTGCACCAAGTGTATGGTAAGGCCCTTGGCCTGCTCAATACGCTTCCAAGCAAACCCTAGTATGGTTTAAGGTGTGACTAACTTTAGCAGGAAGCCATGCACTTTTTATATTATCAGGATCCCATAATCTTAGTTGTTCACCTGTGGCATCTGCCGTTGCTAAGGAGCCATCAGCTGCAGTTTACAATGAGCCAGCAAACCCCATTATATCCCAGCTCTAGCTCTGATACTGATACTGATACTGAAGATTTATTTATGGATTAAAGAAAAAGGCATTGGCTGTTCTTTATTTGTCTGAGGTAATTAGTCTACCATTATAACTAAAATGGTTATAATACACATTTCATGACCAAATTGCTCTCTATTTGTAGTAAGCTTAAAATATGCCGAAACAATCTGAATCTGAATTATGTTCATTTGAATTATTAGCTATTGTAATTTAATAAAACTGAATATTTTATACCATTAATTTTTTTTTAATTTGAATTTCATAACTTGAATATTGAACATCTAAATTGTAAGACAACTGGATTTTTGCAGTCAGATTTTTATAGACGCATTTTCAAACTTAATTTTTTTTGTTCTGAATTCATAGACTGCAGATATGCAGTTTGTAAAAATACAGTTTTAAGTTTTCAAGATGAAGAAGTTCAGAACATTAAATTCATAAATCTAAAATTCAAAACCAAAAAATTCAGAATGTGAAATTCAGATTCAACACATAAAGTTAGGTCAGGGTGATCAACAGGGAAAAGTAGATGATCACCGAAAAGTCAAACCAAGCATCACAGAGCTGCGTGAGTTTACTGGTGTATGTGCACGCGAAGGACAGTAACTGAGTAGTATAAACTTTTTATTTGATAAGAAAAAATGCACATAAACTTTTTACGAACAAAAGAAGTCATGTGATTTTGTTAAAAGAGATCATGTGGTGATTCAAAATGTGTGTGAATGGACAAACCGGCAGGCTGACCTCATTGTAAAATGAAAAAATTTGTAAATTCATCAACTCCTCCAGAAACTATATCTGGATGATGGAAGCTTTCAGCGGTACTTCTCACTGAGCCGAGCACAGTTTGATGAACTGTTGTCCGATAAGAGGATTTTCCCTCAGGCATTACGTCATATTCCCAGAGATGGGTTGCAGCTGGAAGGGCATCCGCTGCGTAAAACATATGCTGGATAAGTTGGCGTTCATTCCGCTGTGGCGACCCCAGATTAATAAAGGGACTAAGCCGAAATGAAAATGAATGAATGAATTACGTCATAATCACACCTCTACAAGAGAAAGCTCTTGATTGGTTAATGGGGCGCAGTTAGTTTAAGTTCCGATTTTCCAACTCAAGTGATTCAAATGCACAAAACGTTCAACTCGCACCGCTTCATTTGTGCTAATCGCGTCATTCGCGCTGCCTCATTTGCACGAATCGGACATCAGGATGTCTATTCGCATCTTTGCATTGACTTAATATGTAAATCACTCGCGATTGACGCTTTATCTGCGTCTGTGCAGCATAAGACACCCTAACCCACTTTGCTATGCTAACTCCATAGCTGCCCACTGCTTCTAAAGTGTGTGCGCACTTGAATGGATTAAATGCAGAGGACTAATTCTTAGTATGGCTGTCCCGTGTTTTATTTTTAAGATGTGGCTTTTTGATGTGGGTGGATGGTCCAGGCAAGAAATTTAATGAGTCCAGGCACATTTGAAGCCACATTATTTCATTACGCATTCTTCCACTTCATTCATGTGTGCACGTGTGTGGTTAAGAGCTTTGTGATGAATGAAACTTCGTACAAAGAGGAGAAAACGCCATACATCAGATGTCTTATTATATGGCAACATCTCATCATCGTTCAATTAAAGAAAGATATATTGTAGATGTTTTATAAGGTGTAATACTTGTTAACGTCTCTTAATATGACATTTTAACTGACCTCGGGTATGAAGGTGTTTATTCAACTATGACCAGTAAACCATTTCAGTATTTATTGAGGGAATACGTTTTTTTTCTTTTTATTAATGAACAATGGGCGGCACGGTGGCTCAGTGGTTAGCAATGTCACCTCACAGCAAGAAGGTCACTGGTTCAAGTCCTGGCTGGGCCAGTTGGCATTTCTGTGTAGAGTTTATATGTTCTTCTCGTGTTGGCGTGGGTTTCCCTCGGGTGCACCGGTATTTCCCACAGTCCAAAGACATGCGCTAGGTGAATTGAATAAACTACGTGTATGTGTGTGAATGAGTGTGTATGGATGTTTCCCAGTACTGGGTTGCAGCTGGACGGGCATCCGCTGTGTAAAACATATGCTGGATAGGTTGGCAGATCAATCTGCTGTGGTGACCCCTGATGAATAAAGGGACTAAGCCGAATGAATGAATGAATGATTACGCTGAATGCCATACTCTTCACTTAAAGCTTTTATTTAAACAAATCCATATGTTAGTTTTAGAAGTTACATGCATGGACACATTTTGAAATTAACTGGTATCATAAAATCTAACAGCAATACATTCACATGTTGGCAGCTAACAGGGTAAAAACTAAACAAGTAAACATGTGTAAAACCCTGTCAGCGCATCACTGCATTTTAGAAAATCAAGTTTGCAGAATATATATATGTTTATTCAGAATATATATAT